>CBVK0100020311.1:0-39933 GCA_900067695.1 Picea abies
TTCCGATCTCACTATTTTTGTTTTACAGTGTGGGAGACTTCCTTGAAAAAGTGCCTCATAAGAAAACATGAATTCTTTGGTTGGTTGCACAATTTAAATATCGAATGATGTCACCTTGCGTTTGACTTGTCGATTGGGTGCTTGGGTATAGTCTTCTTGTATTTTGACAGCTAATTTGGTCTCCTAACGTGTTGGATTTTTCTTGGGTTATTGGTCTCGATATGTTATGTTGAGCCTTGGTTATTATCATTCCCACCACTTTGTGATGACATGATTCCTGATGAGGGGATCATTGCATGCCCCAATTGATAGAATAAAAGGATAACCTAGCTAGAGTCATGTGCTTCTCGATGTGGGCATTATGTTCGTTTTAATTTATGTTGGTTCTTGTGTTGTAACTCTTGTTTGTGCTTGTTCCTCACTCATCGTGAAGGTTCAAGTTACCTATGTCATTTGATACTGGTTGCATCTAGTTGATATTGATGTTATCCCATAACTTAGCCTCTTTATTTGTCTATTTTATTATCGCATGTTTCATCTAGTTAAATGATGCACTCGTATGTTGGGTCGTTGTTTTCTATTTCCTGATTTGTGTGCATTATGTTCATCGTCAAGTTGTGTTGATTAATTATTGTCATTGTTTCCTTCCAGCTTAAAACAAAAAAAAAATCTTTCTTTTGTGTTGCGTTGCATGTAGTTGTAACGACAGGGGACGTTAGATATGGTATCAAAGCCGGTTCAACCCACAACTTGGGATCACTACGACTTCTGTTGGTTAGATATTTGATTGTAATGTTGCTAATTAAACTTATTTGTATTCGTGTAGGTAATCATGGTTAGAGGACACCGTAGAGGAAGATGATGGGGTGCTAGGGGAGGAGGCGTGACGCCTCCAGTAGCATCCATGCCCAAGGGGTCTAACCCCTAGGGAGACGAACATGTTATCGGGAAGGAACAAATACCTTTGGGTGATGTGGTTGGGATGATGGGGTCCTTTTAGCAGATGCCTGAGGAACTAATTAGCCATTTGGATAGAGATAAGGCCAGGGTGTCGAAACCCCCTGAGGGTCCACCTCGCACTCTGGTTAGTACTGGTAGTATTCACCGTGAACTCAAGAAGGTCAAATTTCTTGAGTTCTTTGGTGCCCCGGACAGTGTAGCTGTCGAGGCATGGTTGGAGAATATGGAGATGTGATTTTCACTTCACCACTATACCTCCAACATGAAGGTCGTCATGTCGGTCTTTCAATTGAAGGGGAGCACTCTTCTATGGTGGAAGATGATCCTTCCACAATTGAACATGGTCGTCGAAGACGTGTCATGGGAATTGTTCGAGGAACGGTTCCGAGAGAGTTATCTATCAGAGGAATTCATTGAGCATAAGCTCAACGAGTTCAACGCCTTGGGATAGGGCGGTCATATGGTGCCTGAGTATGAGGCCCTTTCTATGGAGCTGCTTCGGTATAATCTGCACCTGAATACCAAGAAATGTAAGGTCAACAGGTTCTTGTTTGGCCTTAATGTCAACATTCATGCAAAGGTTATGATTATGATGCCTCAAAACTTTAATGATGTCATCTAGAAGGCCCTCATAGTAGAGGAGGAGCTTATCGGTGGGGTCAGATTAGGACTCCAGCGAAACCAGTGGGACATGCGTCATCTGGTGCGCAGCAGCATCAGATACCAGCTAGACATTCACCAGTATATCATGGTTTCCAGAGAGGATCCACTTTCACTACACCTCAACGACCAATGCCTCAACAACGAACTCCTTATAGAGCCCCACAACAATGGCGACCGCAACAACAATAGTTTAGGCCAGTTCATCAGAACAAACCAAGGTTTTAGGTATTAGCTTCTACTTCGGGTAACAAGAGTACCGGACTGAAGAAAGGGTGTTGGACATGTGGGGAACCACATTACCAGCGTGACTTCCCAGTGGAGAGGACTAGAGCATCTGGATCAGCCAGACCCGCTACCATGGGATATTTGGGAAAGGCCCATTGGATCCATGTAGTGGTGAATAGATGATAGGCAGAGCACCAGTCGACCGTGCTCGAGATGTCAGGTACCCTCGTTGACCAGACCCTTAGAATTTTGATAGATCCAGGTGTTACCGAAAGTTTTATTTCTGGTGTAGTGATAAAAAGAATTAAGGTAAAGGCAGTCGAACAGGATGAGTTTATCTTTGTAGAAATGGATTTGAGAGCCAAACAGAAGGTTGGAGGGAAGGTTACGGGTTGTAGCCTTAACATGGGAGAGTTTTTCACTAGGGGAAATCTGTACGTCATGATCTTAGGATCTTATGACATCGTGATCAGTATGGACTGGTTGGAATCGCATGAGGCAACACTCAACTGTAAGATGAAAAGGTTGAGCTTGGTCGATGATGAGGGATAGAGATGCATGATTGTAGGTCGGAACCAGGAAGTTTCCCTGAGGTTCATATCTTCCTTGTAGCTACGAAAGAGCATGTGCAAGGGATGTAAGATTTATGCGACCCTTGCGTTAAATGAAAAGGGAGTAGAAGAAGTTCTAGAACACCTTCTGGTGGTGAGATAGTTTGTGGATGTCTTCCCTGAGGAGTTACCTGGGATGCTTCCTGAGAGGGAATTGGAATTTAAAATAGACCTAAAACCAGGGACTGGACCGATAGAAAGAACGCCTTATTGGATGTTGTCCCTGGAGCTACAAGAGTTGAGAATGCAACTGAAGGAGTTACTGGACCTAGGACTCATACGCCCAAGTGTGTCACCATGGGTTGCGCCTGTTAATTTCATATGAAAGAAAGATGGGTCTTGGAAACTCTGCATTGACTACCGTCAATTGAACAAGGCAATGATCAAGAATCAATATTCGTTGCCATGGATTAACGATCTGTTTGATTAGATAAAGGGTGAAATAGTGTTTTCAAATATCAATTTAAGATCAGGGTATCACCAGTTACAAATCAAGGAAGATGATGTCCCTAAGACTGCCTTTAAGATGAGGTTTGGATATTACGAGTTTATTGTTTTACCTTTTGGACTGACAAATTCCCCTGGGGTATTTATGAGTTTTATGAACATGGTGTTCCATGAATACTTGGACAATTTCATCCAAGTATTCATTGACAATATTTTGCTTTAATCTCAGATGTTGGAGGAGCATTACGAGTACTTGCACTTGATACTACAGTCTCTGTGAGAGAACACATTGTATGGGAAATTGGCTAAATGCTCGTTATATCAATTGAAGATTCACTACTTAGGACATGTCATCTCCAACAAAGGTATCACTGTGGATCCAACAAAGGTCGAGGCTATTATGGAATGGCCTGCACCGATGAATGTCCCAAATGTTTGTAGCTTCGTGGGTTTAGCAAGATACTATCGACGATTCGTCGAGGGTTTTTGGAAGATAACAAATCTTATTATGGAATTGTATAAGAATAACAAGAAGTTTGTTTGGACTGAGAAATGCGCGAAGGAATTTCAGAGGCTCATGGAGTTGTTGACAATAACACCAATACTAAAGGTCCCTAACATGGATGTGGACTTCTTGGATTGCACTAACGCATCCAAGGAAGGCTTAGGTAGAGTTTTGATGCAAGACGATCAAGTGATCACTTACATCTCAAGAAAGTTGAGAAGGCATGAGGAGAACTATGCGAAACACAATTTGGAGTTGTTAGCCATTGTATATGCCTTGAGAGTTTGGAGACATTACCTGATTGGACTGAAATTCAAACTAAATATAGACCACTTTGGTCTACAACACATCCTTACGCAAAGAAACTTGAATGCGCGACAACAACGTTGGTCAGAATTGCTTAGCGAGTACGATTTTGAGATTACTTACACAAAGTGAACATTGAACAGAGTGATGGATGCGTTGAGTCGGAGACCACACATATTCTTGGTGATGCCTCTTCAGATGACTGTACGTGAAAAAATTCTAACCTTACATCATGACGATGATTGGTACAAAGATTTCAAGGATTTTATCGAACAAAACACAATAATGGTACCAAAATTTGAGGGATTTACGATGGAAAACAATGGATTATTGCTATTTAATGGTTGAATTTACGTGCTACCCAATGATGAGTTGAGGATTTTGATCCAAAATGAGGCTCATAGAGAAGTGTATATGGCTCATATTGGAGTCACGAAGATGAGGGCATACCTTAAACCCTTATTCTTCTGGAAATGAATGAATGCAGACATAGTCAACTACATGGCCAAATGTCTAGAATGTCAGCAGATGAAGGATGAACATACACATCTGACAGGACTACTATATCCACACACTATTTCAGAATCGAAATGGGAGGTCATTTTGATGGATTTCGTTGTTAAACTGCCACTGACAACAAGGAGACACAACTCAATTTTTGTGGTAGTCGACACTCTCACGAAGAGTGTTCATTTTATTCCTGTGCGTACGACGTATCAGGCACTTGACATAGCTAGATTTTTTATCAGTGAGATTGTGAGGCTGCATTGTGTGCCTAAAAGGATTATATCCTATAGAGGATCGATGTTTAAAGGGCGATTTTAGACTAGTTTCCAAGAAGTCTTGAGAACCCAACTTAACTTTAGGACCATGTATCACCTGGAGATACATGGGCAGACCAAATGAAAAAACCAAATCTTGGAGGACATGTTGCATATGTATGTTATGGACCAACATAAGCATTGGGAAGAATTGTTGCCACTGGTAGAATTTGCATATAACAACAGTTATCAAAGCACCATTAAGATGGCGCCTTTCGAGTTTCTTTACGGGAGATCGTGTCAGACACCTTTGAGTTGGGATCAACTTGACAAAAGGGTCCTGGTGGGACTAGAAGTGATCCAAGAAATGGAATATCAAATGAAAACAATAATGCAAAGGATCAAGGAAGCGCATGATTGACGAAAGAGCTATTTTGATGCGCATCGTGTCGATCGTAGTTATGAAATTGGTGATCGAGTCTTCTTGCAGGTGAAATCGCATAAGAGTTCGATCAAGTTTGGAAAGGGTGATAAACTCTCTCCTAGGTTCTTAGGACCTTTAGAGATTATGGAAAGGAAGGGGCCCGTGGCCTATCGACTAGCCTTGCCTGATTCTTTGATGCTTATGCACGATGCTTTTAACGTATCTGTTTTGAGGCATTATGTTTGTGATCCTACACATGTTATTGACATGAGTACCTTGTAGGTATCTGATCAGGGTGTGCTCATGGTGGAGCCAATCCTCATCTTGAAGCATCGCATTCGAAAGATACTATTACACATCAAAATTACTCACTTCAATAATGTCGCAAGTGTCATCATTACAAATGTCGCAAGTGTCGCATTTTGGTCGCAAGTGTCAGAAAAAGCATACTGCCATAATTCCTATGTCGTGCTTATAACAACATCGGAGGGACACTTGAAACACCTCAAACATTTGATTTGGAAGAAGAAGAATGGGTTAAAAGGGTTATGAACCTCTTTCCATTTGAAAGAACCACTAAAAATTGAGTTTCAGAGGAGAACGCTCCGCTATACCATTGTTAGGAGTGCTGGCACTCCCCTATACACTCTTAGGGAGCGTTATAACTCTCTGTCTGCCCTTTTTGAGGAGCATTTCTACTATTAGGAGTGTTGGTGCCCCCCTATGCATTGTTAGACAGAGCGTTATAATGCTCTGGTGCCCCTTACACCAGAGCACCAACCTCTCTTTGCAAAAAATCCTTTCCAGAATTGCATTTTCTGAGATTCAGTCTCTATTTTTTCACTTATTGAGCCTCTTTGTGATTCAATGCTTCTTCCTATTGAACTTTGACATCCTTCTTTATGAGAAATAAGAACTTTTCTATTCAGATTTTGTGGCATTCTTCCTTATTTTGAGTTTTTCTGTTGTTGAGAATTTGGAATCAATCCACTGCTTTCTTCTTTCCTATCCAACTGAGTGGGAACTCTGGTGAAGGGCATCAGAAATCTATGAATCATCTTATTTGGTTCTTTGAAGTCATCATTTTCAAACATATCTCTTTTGTGTGAATTGTTTGATTTTTTCTTTGTTATCTTTTGTTTTCTTTTTGTTTCTTGTTTCAATCATAGCAAAAGGGTGTGTGTCGTTTGTGCAAAATCTACTTATACTTGTCTGAATCTCCTTGATCTGAAAGGGTAGTTGGTAGGAGAAGTTTTTTTCTTTGAATTAATCCTTATTCACATACAAATGACAAAAATACATCTTAGTGATTGGTTTTCATATTAGAAGGTGTTTCTGAAATGTTTTAGCATTGCATTTAATTCAATTGATAACAAATTGATTGAGGACATTCCATATTAGTGTTTGATAGTGAAAATGACTTATTCTCTTTCCCTTAAATATGTGTTCATTGAAACGAAACGATTTCTTATCATCTTTCATGCATATTTTTGGGAATTGAATCATCATTCCATTAGTTTCACTTTCATACACCTTTTGAGTAAAGAACAATTGTAAAACAAACGCTAATTAAAAACTATCTAGAACATTTTTGTTTTTAGGATCTTCCACCAATAGTAGACTAGGATTAGCACTTTGGATTAGGATGCGAGTACAACTCTCCAAAGTTTTCAAAACAAACATTAGCATCTTGAGCTAGGGAGAGTCAAATCCAATTGTCGTATTGGTTTTCTGGGATCCCCCTCTCACACAGGGATTATGCACGAGGTCGCATTTGGGCGAATTATGGAGATTATCCCTCTGTGGTTCAATTGTTTGTAGTGGTTGGATCATATATTGGGGTTCACTTGAAGGTATACCCATGATTATGTGTGGGAGCCTCTCGGGTGGATTTCATACTTGTTATCCTACCCATACGTTTTGGATTGGACTGTTGACTACAGGGATGATTTTAGGGGCTAAATTTCGCTCATGGGCTAATTTTCCATGTTTTTTCCCAAAAAAATATTCACTATTCTAAAAATGATTCGCCCAAATTTTATAGGATAAAATGATTTTACCTTGAAATTCGCCAAAATTTTACACAAACTACATAAAATCCTTAGAAATTTGAATATTTTTACAAAAATATCGCCAAACATTTATAGTTGTCATATGAAGGATTGGTAAGATTCGCCAAGGCTTCTACAATTTAAAATAAACTTCCATCCTTAAAATCATCCCTGGTTGACTATACCCACCTAGGGACTCACTGCGAATTGGTGTCTTTAGTTGCCATAATCTTTAGGTACTTACACAAGGTGATGGTGAAGGGAAGTCTCACTGTACCTCGAATAGACATTGGTCAAACTCACTCGGGCTCCTTGGAGGGTAAATCCACAATTACTGCGTGGAAGCTTACACCAAGGTGAAATTTCGTTAAGAAGATCGCCATTGTAACTGTTCCACCACATCCGAGACCCTTCATGACTTGATCACACGACGTTGGATTTCATCACCAACTAGTATGATCATCGAGAGAAGTTTTGTCTACTTGGTTGATTCCTAGATTTTAATAGCGTATGCTGTTTCTTTTTGTTAGTTGGCCCTAGTTTTCCAGTGTGTTCTGTTATTCTCCACAATTGATTCTGTAGACGATAAAGGTCTTCTTCGATCACATAGGATGAAAGGGATACCTCTGGAAGGCTATCAACCCTTACCTCCTAACCCTCCAGAAGACAACTACCATAGAGAGGTAGAAAATCAATATGACGCTGGAAGTGTTCTTGCTCCTCTGTTGGATAACTTAGAAGGCACTTTGGTTATGGTTGAAAATCCCACTACATCTGTGTCGGTAACCCCTCTCGAACCACTTTTAGTTCGTTTAGACTCCCTTGGGAATTTCATATATGAAGAGGTCCCACGATTACTGGAGAGGATTTTTACCGAAACATATATGGGATCCACAGAACCAATCTTTGGTGAGGAGTATAGGACTCCTGTTCATCCTAGCATCGCAGTAGATACCAATCCCACACCTGCTCATTCTGTATGGAGGACTTCATCAGTATGCGATCTCTATGAACATTTCGAATTCTTTCGACAACCTTTTCATCCTCATGACCCTCCTAGTGAAACAGGACCATCTGGTCAAACCATGAATCACCCAGTCGATCCAGTTATTAATCCTACTATTACACTAGCACAAGTCCATCCTATTGCTGGAAACATCACCTCTACTCATCTCCAAAGCACTTCAATCTCTACCCCTATTTCTACAAGCTTTTACTCTACAGCTCCACATGTTCCACACGATCTTGCTGGGACATATTCTCACCCGAGAATGCAAACCCCTGCTAGCCCAACACAACTGGCTGGAGGGAAACCACCATCCAAAAAACCTTCCCCTCCTAGAGGACTACCTTTCCATGGCGGGCCTACCCCTCCCAGGGGATAGCCCTCTTTTCATGCTCCTCCTAGAGGGCA
This sequence comes from Picea abies, assembly GCA_900067695.1. Classification (NCBI taxonomy): domain Eukaryota; kingdom Viridiplantae; phylum Streptophyta; class Pinopsida; order Pinales; family Pinaceae; genus Picea; species Picea abies. The sequence continues at coordinate 8,368 of CBVK0100020311.1, forward strand.
ACCTATGTTTGCCAGTCATACCTGATCATAAATCCACTGCTGGCAGGGGGCAACCTTCGTTTGTTGGAAACCCTTCACAATCCTGGGGAGTATCTTCAAGAGGAAATTTTACTCAACCCCACGTTGGGGGGCACTCATATAATAACCCACTAGGAGGAGTATCCAATCTTGTTCCTTCCAAAACATCTTAAGGACAATCTTATCCGGGCGGCATCCCAAACACCACCTGGAGTTCTCTAGGACAACAATCTTATCCTCCTCATGGGTCTAATGCGTATCTGCCTCCAGGATCTAATCCTTACCATCCTCAAGGGAAAAATGTTTATCCTCCTCACGGGCAAATAAATCACCCAGCCTATAATGTTCAGAACCCACCGAGTTATGCAAATGTTTCTCATTCATCATCGAATCCTTCTTATACTGGCTAGTAACAACCATATGTAGGAGGACCTATTGGTTACAACTATCCACCTAACCAAGTTTATGGTCCTACTGGTATTCCTATGCCGCACCAGTATCATTCACAAATTAACCGACAACTACCTTTCCTTGTGACTCTGGATCTCCCAGACTTGTCTCGATTAACTAGCGATTCTATTTTTCATTCACCAGTTTGGCCAGTCATTCCAGCTAAACGTCCTTCTGATATTTTGAAATTTTACGGAAACCCTGGAGAAGATCCAAACAACCATGTGATGACTTTCCATTTGTGGTGTTCATCAAACTCCCTCATGGATGATTCTGTACGTTTGCATCTTTTCCAGCGAACACTTACCGGTTCGACAGCAAAGTGGTATATTGAACTACCACGTGCTTCTTTTCATGATTTCAATTCCCTTGCCATGTCTTTCCTCACACACTTTCAATTGCCTATTCCCTACGAGATGGGTACTAAAATCTTGACCTCCCTTTGTCAAACTAACTTTGTGCATATCTCTTACCATATTCATGAGTGGAGGCGATGGCGAAGGATGATCAAGGTAGTCATTCCTTACATACTATTGGCGTAATGGTTTACTAAATCACTGTTACCCCCAATCGCTCGTGATGTCGCTATGGGTGGTGCGGTCACAGAGGAATAAGCCATCGCTCGGGCTCAGTATTTAGATTTGGTTTATTCCCAATCTGGTACTTTGTATGATTTTCTTTTGAATGTTGCTCGAGCTAATACAGATCCATCTAAGCCGTCATCCTCATCTCATGTGTATGGTGTTATCGGTTCTGTCAAAACTCAATCTTTTTCCCAATCAACCACACTCTCCTATACCTCCCCCCAAACTCAGATCTCTGAGGTGAATGCAGTTCAATCTGCCCCTTCAAAACAATCTGGAGGTAAGAAGAAGACAAATAATAAATCAAATGATAACAATGAACAACCAAAAAATCAAACACCTGCTATCGAAAAGAAAACACAACGGAAACTGAAATTCCCATGTATCATTTGTGGTGACGATCACTACACTTGAGACTGTCCACTTCATAATGAAGTGGCCAAAATTTTCCAAGGAAAGTCACTACCCGCTGTGCTTACTCAACCTTTTCCACAGCAACAATCCATGGTTGCTCAAACCCACTCTCCTGGGGGCAGCTCTAACGATCCTCATGATGAGGCCTCATTGAGTGCACATATTTATATGTTTAATGGGATCAATTTGACCACACGCTCTAAGACATACGACACACCAGGTAACCCTGACAAAGGAAAAGACACTAATGGTACCGATAATTTACCAGGTCCATCATCGTCCTCCATTAGTCTTCCATCGGTTAATCCTCCGTCTGGACCACTTCATATTGAGAAAGCCACGTTCAAATCTATCTTACGCCCTTCTAAGAGCACTATTTGAAAATCTACCTTTAATCCCAGTTCATGTGCCGCCCAGAACTACAACATTGTTGAATATTTGGCTCAAGCACCGTGTGCTATGTCTGCGTTAGAAGTTCTATAGCACTACCCCAATCAACATAGAATTCTCTTGGCCACTCTTGGTGCTATTGATCTTGAGTCATCCAACCATATCATGTTTAACCTGGACAATTATGCATCTCGACTCTCTCACCAACCTGCTTTTCAAGTTGATGTTGTTGTTCATAATAAACAAATCCACCGAACTATTCTGGATGAGGGAGCCTCAACTTGTGTCATGCCTTTGGCATGTTGGAAAGGTTTAAAATCACCAATACTCAAAAAATCCCCAACAATGTTACGCACCTTCGACGGACGAGGTTTTCATCCCCATGGGATTTTACAGTCCTTGCCCATCCAATTGGGTGGAAAAAATGTTACTGTTGATGTCGAGGTGGTTGATTCTCCCCTTGATTACAACTTGTTACTTGGAAGAAGTTGGTTTTATGCTATGACTGTCGTTTCCTCATCAGTTTTTCGATGTGTCCAATTTCCACATCAGGGCAAAATTGTCATTGTTGATCAGTTGGATTTCTGCACGACTGATGCTCGCACTCCCTCTACCAACAATATTCCTTTCTTGGGAGACCAAAAGATCACATATGAAAGCATTGGTGTTGGCTTACTGAAATATTCTAGCCTCATGGGTACCTTCCCTACACCACTTCCACCGACTACACATCATATTACCACCGTCGATATGATTTCGACTGCAACTTATCAATCTTTGGAATCATATGACCCTTGGATTGTACCTTGTCTATTGGAATTCCGTGCACTAGGTGACACCATACCACTTAGTCTAACTGAACTATTATACATTTCTATCTAATCTGCTTCTCCCTTATTGGATAACCAACATCTATTGGCACCTGACAGTTCCTCGATGTAACCATGATTGGGTTCCTTTCCATCTGTGATCGATTAAATTTCCCCAATTTTTCCCTTGGATAAATATATCATGGAAATGTTTCGCATTGACAAGATACCTTGGGATAATAACCATCACCGATCCTCTTTTTTTCCCCCTCGTGAAGAAATTAGGGCAGATATATACTCTATCTCCCCTCCTGATGTTAATTTTCCATCATCTCCCATACCTTCGACTTCAGATGATTTGGATCAAGTGGTTGACATGGTGATTTCTTTGGTTGGGTTATTGGCGCCTGATCTCCTTACTCCTATTGCGACCCTCGACATGTGTTCCTTCTCGAGTAATTATCTTCCATCCAATGAAGATCTCCTGGAGGCCAAGACTGAGTTTGTCCCTTGACACAGTATCCTTCCAGAGCATTATCCTCTTGGAAGCCATGATTAAGAAGGAGTCATGAGCATAGTTTCTCTTCTCTATGGCAAGCTCGTTAAAAAATGAAACAGAGGCCCTGAGCATAGTTCTTTTCCTGTGTCAAGCTTGTTAAAAAATGAAATAGTCACCTCTCTTGAACCTTCTTTTCATCCACCCTTCTCATGTTTCTCATCTACTAAAGAAATTGGTGACAACCTCAAAGTCGGTGAATGAATTGAAGCTTGGAGGGCATGTCTCCAGCCTTTGATGATCATTCTACAGTTAATCCACTAGCTTTCAAGCTGGGGGCATACTGAGCTTAGTCTTTGTTCTTTCTTGTGTTCGTAAATACATGATAATGCATCCGGGTAAACTTTTATCTCTTTTTTGGACCTGTATGGATACACGAAAAAGGAACCCCCTAGAGTCTTCTTTAAGCTCTTTTCAGACTCTCTAAACATGAAAAGATTTCCGAGTGATCTTGCTTCCTTTCCCACTCGTTAAAAGGCTTGAAAGGGCATCTTTCGAGTGATAATTTATCTCTTTTTCGGCCTCACGAGACTAACATTACAAAAAAGGACAACATTGGAGTCATCTTTAAGTTCTTTTCAGACTCTCTAAACATGAAAAGATTGCCGAGAGACATTGTTCTCTTCACACTCATTAAAGCATTTGAAGAAAATGTCTGTTGAGCGATAGTTTATCTATTTTTCAGTTTCATCAGACTACTTTACGAAAACGGAACTGAGAGAGTTCTCTTTTAAGTGTTTTTCCAGACTCTGTAATCATGAAAAACCTTTGATTTTACCTTCTCTGGACTCGTTAAACCATCATACATTGAAGGGCCCATACGGGATCGAACCCTTACTTCTTCCACTTCATTAAACAAAGGAAGAAGAACTTACTGAAGGTGAGTTATATTGAGCATGTGTTACCCTCCTCAAGCTCCTTAAATTAAAAAGAGGTACTCATCTATCTGGATGGGGGAAAAATTGAAAGAAGCAAGCTAAGCAGTTTTTGAGAACATTACCAAGTAACTCTTAGAGTCTCCATTGAACACGACACTTTGTATTTGCACACATTTTAAACCACTGAACCTCTGCACTGAGCTAATCCTTTGAGTTTCTTTACTCCTTTGGGTCACACGATGAAAGTCACAGTATCCACTGCATTATCGTGTTTTGGTCTGTGTCATGTTTCTGTTGTTGTGCCTCAGCGTTCAAGGGAAGTATCCACCTCGAGAATCAGCCATCACAAATATCTTGTCTCAATACCTGTGTTAGTCCATGTTCATTTGATCTACCAATTACATCTATGTGTTTGTTTCGTGTTGTTGATGGGGGATACATCAAGGCCCTCCTTTGACGAGTCTGTCCCTGTCGACTTCAACACATTATCCAGGAACTAGACTTAGAAACCAATTAGTACTTTGGGACCTGCATGCCTCAATGGCATGCCTCCTCATGTTCGACAGTGGGTTTACATCATTGACCTCTGATCGAATGATTCCATGGATGTTTGACTTCATCTCATCCATTCACATTCGTTGGAATGTACTAGGGTACCTTGGGAATCATTAACATTAATGATGATTTCCCTCGCGCTTGTTAACGGTTTACATCATTGACCGATAATCAAGTGGTTTCTACCATGTTTGACATCAGTACATCTATTCACATGGTTAGATTCATACTACATCAGGATCAGTAAGAAGACCCTGGGTTGAGTCATCACTCTTATATGTAATTTTCCTAGGTTACGAAGGAGTTTCTTTTGAACAATGACACATATACTATTACATAGATCCACTTTGTATTGGTCATGGCTATGTCTTGTCATCTCATAGATCCACTATGTATTCTTCGTGGCTATGATCAGTTCAGGTCATATGAGTATATATCCACATTGTATCCTCGGTGGCTATACCTTTTATCAATACAATTATGGATCCGCAGTGTATTTTATGGCGGCCATATCTTGCAAGTCTTTATCACCCAAGCATAGGTATGCCTGTTTTGGGTTTGAAACATGTCATAATATTTGTTGGATGTTTGTGTGCAACTTCTGTCAGGTTCTCTGCATTTATACCCTTGCTTGAAAGTCTACAAAACATTTCAGTTATCAATTCTCATCTTCTAACTTCATACTTTGGGGGGCAATCTATTACACATCAAAATTACTCACTTTGATAGTGTCGCAAGTGTTGTCATTACAAATGTCGCAAGTGTTGCATTTTGGTCACAAGTGTGAGAAAAAAAATACTGCCATAATTCCTATGTCATGCTTATAATGACATTAGAAGGACACTTGAAACACCTCAAACATTTGATTTGTAAGAAGAGGAATGGGTTAACAGGGTTATGAACCTCTTGCCATTTGAAAGAACCATAAAAAATTGAGTTTCAGAGGAGAAAGCTCCCCTATACCACTGTTAGGAGTGTTGGCGCTCCCCTATACACTCTTAGGGAGCATTATAATGCTCTGTATACCCTTTTTGAGGAGCGTTGCTACTGTTAGGAGTGTTGTTACCCCCCTATGCATTGTTAGGGAGTGTTATAGCACTCTGATGCTCCTTTTGGAGGAGCGCTACCTATTTCGGGAAAATTTTGGTTTGTTGAGAAGAATGAGGAAAATATATCTTCAATATATGAAGGTAGTTGGATTCAAATCCTTGGTCAATCCATGATCTTAGGGAAGATCCCTAAATGAAGGAGGAAAATCCTCAAATTACCCCAAGGATATCTCAAGTGGTTGGGCCTCTCTAAACCTATATAAGCAGGCCCTCTCATGGTGAAAAGGAGGAATGATTGAAGGCATGAAACCTATGATCTCATAGGAAACACATAGTGAAGTGGAGGAGAATAATCAATGAAGTTATTGTCATTCTGATCGTGGGTCTTTTGAGAAAGGGTTATACAAGGAGGACTTGATGAAGTTGTTGTGCTCGCATCTATGGTTGTAAGTTTCCTTCATTGTTTTTCTCATCAATATAATATGCTTGGCCTGTTTCTTTCTAGTTTGTGCTTAATCTCACATGAACTTGTCTCTAATAGATAGATCTATTTCAAACTAATCTCAGTAGAGTAGGAAGTGGTTGTACTTTTTTTTGTCTACAGGGCTTATCGAGGAGTGAAAGATTGGAGCTCAACTCGGACTGTGCAGGGACAAACACCGATAAAAGGTACTTATTTTCTCCTTCCTCCTCACACATTAGTTTATCTAGACCTAAAAGGAAGTCAGTGTCCACGATAAGCATCTCCTATCTTAAGAGTTAAGAGTCTAGCTCTCAAGAGTAGATCTACTTGTCCATAAGGAGATTTTCCTTCATCAGATACGGTGTCAAAAAATAGATCAGGTCAAAGTCTAGTGGGACAACTATAGTCCACAATCGACAAACTGGGAGGATGCATACAATATGCGTCAACAGTTTCCATTTTTGTTTGATAGATAGACTTATGATACTATGATACACTTTATTTCGGCACTTATATATTATGAAACTTCAGAACAAAGTTTTAAAACAAGAGGGGGTGTATGTAACATCCCACTCTTGTGCACACTGAGCAAACTTATTCTTTGGGGACACTTGCATGCAAGTGATCCAGGTTATTATACTATTGGTTGTTTTAATTATTATTATCAGATATTGTGGATTTGATGATATGTTATTTTGTTGTTTTTAAATAGACATGTGATATTGACTGGGTTCTTCTAAGTGTGTAGGACTTTGGAAAATTCAGGATGCAGAGACATCGATGAAACCCCTTGGACTCTGGATCGAGTTAGGGAGTGGACTGTTAGGGTTTGAATGTTGTGGATGTGACATATGTACACATTATTAAATGTTATGATGATTGATTATTATTTCTAACATTATTTGTTGATGGATGCAGGATGAGGATAGCTTACCGACCAGACTCACATTTGGAGTAGAGGGGTCATGCGTGACAACCAAAGACATTGAGGGAGAGGTGCGGCAGCATCCCTGCCACAACCTACTAGCACTCTTTCCATGGCTCGAACTATAGTTTAACGATTACCTAGTTCGAGAAGACCCACGATGCCATGAGGTAAGACTTTGATAGTCGCTCACGATTATTCTAAGGGGCGTGAAATAAGGTAGGGTCCTTATTCCTTAGAGGCCCTTAGTCTCCAACAAGATCACCTGGCGGAGTATTGACTCCAGGGGTTTGACGTCTACCAAATTCATTCAAGAGGCGAGTGGCACCCTTGGAGCATGTAGTGCGTCTTAAAGGGAATGTCATGCAAATAAAACAAAAAGAGGTGAGTGGCACCCTTGGAGCATGTAGTGCTTCTTGAAGGGCACGACACGCAAAGAAAACAAAAGGAGGCGAGTGGCACCCTTGGAGCACGTAGTGCGTCCTGAAGGGCACATCGCAATTTTAACTATGATAAGTTAATAAACCTAGTGCCTAGAAAATTATGCCTCCTGAGGACCTGGTTGGCCTTAAAATGAATGATGTGATAATTAAAGTTTAATAAGAATTTTTCCCTTAAAAATTGTCGCCCAGCCTAGGGAAATTAAAACCTAGGTCTAAGTAGAACATGTGGATAAAGAAAAACTAATTAAACATGTAACAAGAAGGGGGGTAAGAAATTCAAACTTAATTATTAAAGTAAATATATATATAATGGAGGATTAAATTAATTAAAAGGGTAAATGGTTGTTTTTATCTACACTTGCTAAATTGATTTTTTTTAGTTAAAAAGGAAAAAGGGGGAAACTTAAAAGAAAAAGGAAACTTAAAGAAAAAGGGAAACTCAAAGAAAAGGGGAAACTCAAAGAAAAGGGGAAACTTAAAGAAAAATATGAATGTATAACTTAGTAAGGAATCTTGCCTTTGGAACTTTCTATTTATGAACTCAACTAGGAATTAAGTAAGACGTAATTCATTCAAGAATTGTAAGGGAATTTTGGGACACCGAGGAGCATTTTTAGGAATGTTTTTAGGTGGATAAGGGAAATAGAATATTTAATTAATTAATAAAATTATTTTTCTGGTGCAACTAGGGGATTGGGCCACATGTGTACGGTGGAGGTTTTTCAAAATTAATTAAATGAAAAAGGAATCTAATGAGGGTTTTGGGAAACTAATGACTAAGAAAACTCTATAAAAAGGATGGTGGAGGGGGAGTGTGGATCATGATTTGTATTGTGTAACGTTACACTGTTGAAATTTTATCTTGACTGAACTTTGTCTTGTGGGAGTTGGGATACCCATCTTGGGTAACAAGTGGTAGCTCGACCTTGCGAGGCAATATGGGTGATAGAATTCTATGGTATTCTGAACGTGGCCCCTTTACGGCTCGGGAGGCTAAGGCGGAAGAAGAGTACCCCTAGCGATGGCTGGGAGGTACTGGTGAGTTCATATCGATTGGAAAGAGGGAGTTGGATGGAGCACGCATGAGACAATGACTTTGGAGCATTTGCATTTGACTAAGGTATGCCTATTTAAGTTGTTACTTGCAATAAAATTTAATTTACACTTGTTTATTTTACTGTACCTGAATGATGATTTCATTGCCATAAGATTTCCTTGCACTTGTATTTTTACGGTAATCGTAATCCCTTTGTTGCTTGATTATTTCAGTAAGAAGCCTTTCTATCGACAATATCCTTTATTTCTGAGTTGTTGTTTATTTGCGCATGTCCAGAATGAGCCTTAGACTCAAAACTTGTCTGTGATCTTGTATCTCCTACCTGCGTTTTCTTTATTCCTTTATTGCACTTTTATTTCATGATTTTCTTCTCCACGGAGAATATCTGGATGCAAATTTGTGTTTATCCTTTGTTCCTTGATCCTTTAAATTATTAGTCTATGCTTCAGCAGTCATCCAGGAGTCGAATCGACTGTCTTTCACTCTGGTGTTAAAGATTTAGATTCAAATGCCATGTTTTCCTATGCATGGATAATAAGTGTGGGATCATTCCTCTTCCCAGTGTTTATTTGCAGTGAGATCCTCTGCATTTTCCCTTGAGTGTTAATCTCGACACCCTCTCTTTTTACTTGAGTTTCCATCATGCGTTTACACCTTGTTTTAACCCTCATTTTACCCAACGTTTCCACTTCATTTCTTTTCATTCATTTTTTACCATACTTTATGTAGATTTGTTGCTGATAGCCCAACGAATTCATTGCTAGGCACAACGAAACCACCCTTCAAAGCTCATATTTATTTCTCTCTGCGTTTTTTTAATTTCTCCCAGTGAATAGCATTAATAATTTATGCATTTTTATCCACTATTTGTACAGATCTCTCTACATTTTTGAATGATTGTCTCTGCATTTGAATGATTCATCTCTGAAGGATTAATCTCTATGTTTTCCTTTTGAATGATTATCTCTGCGTTTTCTGTGTGAATGATTATCTCATTGTTTTTTGTGTGAATGATTATCTCTGCGTTGAATGATTAATCTATGAAGGATTAATCTACGATTCCTTGGCTCCTTGCAAAATGGGATAAATAGTTTTTCTTTCCCAGCAAATCTGGGTGACTCATACCCACCATTTATCCGTTCTCCTTTCCTAAAAAATTAGAGTTTTCAACAATGAATTACTTGGCGATTTGACTAGCAAAGGTAGTGCCCCTGGGTGTTTTTCTTAGTGTTTTACATAACGATTTCACCTAGGTTTAAACAAAATTCACACCATGAGTTTTTTGGCATATTACCCAACATTCACACCACAATTTTATTGGCATATTAACTAGCATTCACACCACAACTTTCTAGGAATATTACAGAGTATTCACACCACAATTTTCTTGGCAATTTACACAACATTCACACCATGATTTTCTTGGCATATTAAACAAAATTCACACCATGATTTTCTTGGCATATTACACATAATTTACACCACGATTTTCTGGGTAATTTACCCTGTATTTACCCAGTGATATCAAAAGATTTATCTATATATTTATCAATAGATGTATCAATAGAGTTGTTAATGGATAACAACATTGATTGTTGACAACGAATATGATAGACAACATTTTTATATGTGAATGACAACATTGTAATATGTGAATGATTGCGTTGTAATTGTTGTTGTGTATGACAACGATTTTTAATAATAATGAATGACAGACAATGATCTTGTATGTATTTTGACAACGATTTTATTTATGGATAGGTATTTTAAACTGATAGATAAGATGATGCGGAAGTTATTTTGTTAATCCAAAATAAAACCCCTTGTATTCATGTTCTTAATATATTAAATTACTTATTTATGATGGTAAACATTATTTAGCTTAAAAAAGTGTAAGTACTAATTTCTTATACCACTATGATTAAGATAGATTTCAAATAACATTCTATTATATAGAGAATTAAAATAGAATATCCATGCACATGATTTTTAAGATATTATTCAAATTATTTCTATTTTACAGTGTGGGAGACTTGAAAAAGTTCCTCATAAGAAAACAATAATTCTTCGGTTGGTTGTGCAATTTAAATATTGAATGATGTCACCTTGCATCTTGTTGACTTGTCGATTGGGTGCTTGGGTATAATCTTCTTGTATTTTGACAGTTAATTTGGTATCCTAGCGCGTTGGAGTTTTCTTAGGTTATTAGTCTAGATACATTATGTTGCACCTTGGTTACTGTCATGCCCACCTCTTTGTGACGACATGATTCCTGATGAGGGGATCATTGTGCACCCCGATTGATAGAAGTGAAGGATAACCTAACCAGATTCATGTGCTTCCTGATGTGGGAATTATGTTCGTTGTAATTTATGTTGGTTCTTGTGTTGTAACTCTTGTTTGTGCTTGTTCCTCATTCGCCGTGAAGGTCCAAGTTACTTGTGTCATTTGATGATGGTTTCGTCTGGTTTATATTGATGTTGTCCCATAGCTTAGTTATTTTATTTGTCTATTTGATTATCGCATTTTTCATCCAGTTGCATGATGTGCCAGTATGCTGGGTCATTGTTGTCTGTTGCTTGATTTGCATGCGTTGTGTTCATCATCAAGTTGTGTTGATTAATTGTTGTCATTGTTGCCTTCTGTCTTAAAAAAAAATAAAAATCTTGCTTTTGCATTGCATTGCATGTAGTCGTAACGACAGGGGATGTTACAAATAATTTAAATAATAAGAATTTAATAATAAGAATGTAATGATAATAATTTAAAATTTTTAATTTTAATTTAATTTAATGTATTATTTATTACTATAATAATACTTTATTAATATTTTAAGGTATTCACTCTTTAGTAATGTATTTATTAATGCATTTAATGTTTGTTTAATGTGTTTTTAATGTAATAATGCATTGTTAATGTACTACATTATTAGTGTAGTAATACTTTAGCAATGTATTAATAAATGATGTATTAATTTATTAATAATGTATTACTTTATTAATTTATCAATAATTTAGTAACACTTTAGCATTGATTTGCTATCAATGATATTATGACAAGTAAAAGTTCTTAAATGATTTGTAATCAATGTCCTTAGAACAAGTATAATTCATCATCTACAATGTTCAAGATGATTTTATATCAATTTCTTTAGAACACGTAAAAATTATCATGTGTAAAATTAAAGATGATTTGCTATCCATGTCCTTAGAACAAGTATGATATTAAGTTGAATTCCATGTAATACATCACATTGGTTCAAATTTCCTATCTTTGTGACAAATGAAACAATTCATTATATTTAAAAAAAAAAACTTGTCAAAACTTCTTTTTCGTAATGTTTTGAATATAAACCAACCTTGTCATGTGACGAACATGACTCGACGTTCAAGTATGATGAAAAAAACCAAACGTTGTGACATGAAGAACATAGTATCTTCACAGTATGACAACCATAGTAATGTCACAACATGTCGAACATATCCCACCATCGTAATGTGACAAACATAGCCAATATTGGTTGAATGTGATGAACATAGACTTGTCGTCGCAAAGTGATGAGCATAGTAATCTTGCAATGTGATGAACATAGTAATGAACAAAGTAATAAACATAGTAATGTGATGAACAAAGTAATGAACATAGTAATGTGATGAACAAAGTAATGAACAAAGTAATGAACATAGTAATGAACAATGTAATGAACATAATAATGTCATGAACACAGTAATGAAAAAAGTAATGAACATAGTAATGAACAAAGTAATGAACATAGTAATGTGATGAACAAATCATGTTGTCACATTATGACGAACATACCCATATTGTCACAATGTGAAGAACATAGTATTTCCATCAAAAAGTAATGAACATAGTAATGTTGCAATATGATGAACATGGTAGTGTCACAATATAATAAACATAGTAATACTAAAATGTGTCAAACATAGCCCTGTCATTGCAATGTGAAAAATATAGCCTTGTTGTGGTAATGTGATGAACATACCCATATTGTCACAATGTTACAAACATAGCCTTGTCGTCGCAAAGCGATGAACATAGTAATGTTGCAATGTAATGAACATAGTAGTGTCACAATCTGACAAACATAGTAATGTCACAATATTTCAAACATAGCCTTGTTGTCACAATGTAACAAACATACCCATATTGTCACACTGTGACGAACATAGCCCCATCGTTATAATGTGACAAACATACCCATATTGTCGCAATGTGATGAACATATCCCCATCGTTATAATGTGACAAACATACCCATATTGTCGCAATGTGACGAACATAGCCTTTTCGTCGCATATTGATGAACATAGTAATGTTGAAAGGTGACGAACATAGTAGTGTCACAATATGAAAAACACAGTAATGTCATGATGTGTCAAACATAGCCCCATTGTTGTAATGTGATGAACATATCCATATTGTTGCAATGTGATGATCATAGCCTCGTCGTCACAATGTGATTACCATAACCTTGTCATTGTAGTATGGCACAAATATCCCATCATCATAATGTGAGAAAATTTTCCAAATGACATTGTTTGGTGAAGATAACCCATTGTCGCAATGTGATGTACACAACCCAATGTTGCAATGTGACAAACAAACCCAACATTCTAGTGAGATGACCAGTTCCCAACATCTCTATGTGATGAATATAAACCACTGTCACACTATGACAAAACTATTCCAAGACCACATTGTGTAAAAAAAAAACCCTACATCACAGTGTGACGACCATAACCTTACGATGTCATGTCGTAATGTGACAAACATAGCCCAACATTCCAGCAAGATTACCATTTCCCAATGTCATCATGTGATGAACATAACCCACTGTCAAACTATGAAAAACCTATTCCAACACCACATTGTGTCAAACAAAAACCCTATGTCGTAATGTGACAACCAAAACCTTACGATGTGATGTGACAAACAAATCCTTTACCATTTTCGGAATGTGAGAATAATTTCCAAATGTCTGACAGTTCCAATGTTTCTCATCATAATTTGAGAAACATTCCAAATATCATTGTATGATGAAGATAGCCCATTGTTGCAATGCAATGTACACAATCCAATGTCACAATGTGACAAACATAGCCCAACATTCCACTGAGAGGACCATTTCCCAACGTTGCTATGTGACAAACATAAACCACTATCAAACATGGTTAACCATTGTCAACCATGGTCAATGACATTCAACCATGGCCATGCTCAACCGAGGTCAATTGTATTGAAGGTCGTGCATAGTAACGTTCAATCATAACGAAGGTCTAGGGAAGTTAACCATGGTCATGGTCAGCCATAATTAAAGGGTGGAAATTGACACTAATCGGTGTATATAAACCACTTTTTAGAAACTAAAATTGAGTAAAAAGTGGTTTATATATGCCGATTGATGCCATTTTAACTGGATTTAAGTTAAAATGGCATCATTTTTAACATATCCCCTGTGGCTGTTTTTAACTGGAATTCAGTAAAAATTGATTGGAAAATATTCCTTTGATAATGTGTTTATTAAAGTATTAATACTTTAATAATGTATTTATTAATGTATTAGTACTTTAATAATGTATTATTTATGTATTACTTTATTAATGCATTAATATTTTAATGATTAATTAATTAATAATACTTTAATATTTTATTAATTTTATTAATACTTTATAAATGTATTCATTAATTAACTAATTCTTTAATGATTAATGTAATAATGTATTTGTACTTTAACCATTTATTAATGTATAATGTATTAATACAATATAATGTATATTATTAAGGTATTTACTAATTAAGATGTTACAGTAATACATTACATTATACATTAATGTATTGAAACTTAATTTATACATCACATTAAGGTATTAATTAATTAATACTTTAATTTTATGTTATACATCACATTAAGGTATTAATTAATTAATACTTTAATTTTATGTATTTATATATTAATACATTAATTAGTAAATCGTTCATATCTTTATTAATTAATACATTAGTACTTTTATAATAATAATAATAATAATAATCTATTTGTAAGTTCACGACCAAGCCAGACACCAAATTGGTGTATGAGACCTCCTTGTTATATTATTTTTTTGTTTTTACTTTCTTATTGCAATATCTTAATGTATAAATTAATTAATACAATATATTATTAAAGTATTTATTAATTAACATGTTACATTAATACATTACATTAAACATTAATATATTGATACTTAATTTATACATTAGATTAAAGTATTAATTAATTAATATATTACTAATTTTATACATTTATGTATTATTAATATATTTTTGCATTATTATTAATGTTTTACTTTATTAATTTATTAATAAGTTGTATTATTTATTTGTTTTTATTTTGTTTTGAAAATCTATCAATATATTAATACAATATATTATTAAGGTATTTGTTTATTAACATGTTACATTATTACATTACATTAATACTTTAATATATTAATTTTTTATGTAATAAGAAATTAATTAATAAAAGGTTAATATATTTATTAACAAATATATTAGTTCTTTTGTACATTTATGTAATATTACATTAATACATTTATATAATATTAATGTATATTTATATTATTATTAATGTATTAATACAATGTGGGGATCTTCTAAGAATTCAGAGCAACATCAAGCTAGGGTTTGACAGTCGCAGACACATCAGAGCACATCATGGTTACTAAAGGGGGTGGTAATGGAACCCCCTCATACAAGAAGGTAGTGGTGGACAGGGGGAAAGGCCCACGAAGCGAAGTTTTCAAGGAACCAGTGACGAGAACCTTGGGATCAGGACCGGAAAAGAATCAGGAAAGCAACTAGGAAAAAAAGGATCACATGGGGAAAGAAGGCAAAGAAACCCAGAATGATGCGCAAGAACCAAAGAACCTCAATGGGGTAGAAGGGTGCAACCCATGTAAACCTAAAAAAACATTGATACCCAAGGTGATACTGGAAGATCCACAAACACAACTTTTATGGGACTAGATGAAGACACATGCACTAATTTTCAAGTTCATGGGTTTGTGGCCCACAGAAAGAACGTTGTGCAACTGGATAAAATACCAATGGATGCAAAGAGGGGAAGTGGAACTCCACCTGGGTTCTAAAGGATTCTTCATAACAATATTCATGAACTTAGAGGAAAGGGATAGATTCTTTGAGGGGGGGGGCATACTTCCACGCCTCAACAGGACTGTACATGCGGCCATGGAAGGAAAAATTCTCCCCAGAGAAAGAAACCTTCAAGAATGTACCCGTGTGGCTGAGGATTTACTCTCTGCCACTAAATTAATGGATACCCTCCACCTTTGAAGAAATCGGGAACAAACTTGGAAAATATGTGAAAACATAGGAAGAAACCCTAAAAGGGAGATATACCTCCTATGCAAGAATCTGCATAGAGATGGATGTTTCGAGTGCACTTCGAGAAGCCATAATCCTAAAATTCAGGGATGAGGAATGGATAGAAAGCATCGAATACAAGAAGATCCCATTCAGATGTAGAAAATTCCATGAACATGGACACCTATTTAGAGAATGCCCTCTCAATAAAAAACAAGAAGCGAAAAACACCAAAATACGACAAGATGAGGATGGTTTTATCAAGCCGAACTGCAAAAATAGAGAAAACAAGAAACTAAGTAAATCCTCAACAGGAAGCAACTCAGAAGACATGACTCGAATGGAAAGGTGGGACAAAACCAATAAAGGGGAAGAAGGAGGAAATGAAAAGGAAAAATCCAAAGAAGCTAAGGAACAAGCCCCAAATGAGAACACAAGCAGTCCAAGCAATAAGATGGAACATGGGGATAGCACAACTCCTATGGACGAAGAAACCAGAGATGCCAAGACCCCCATGCAAAAGGCAGACATAGTTGTGGAAATGACACCAAGTGAGGTAGGTATGGAAGACACTGATCTCAAAGATATTGTGGAAAGGGAAGGCATAGATATCCCGAACATACTGGAGCAATGAAAAAGGCAGGTCATAGATAATGTACCAGTGGAGGAACTAGACCATATCCAATACCTATTCCTCCTAAGGGAGGAATAAAAATACAGAGGGCTCAAGCGCACGCACGGGGAAATAGGACACCTAAGAATCAAAGCAGGTGAGGGACAACCACAACTCTCACCCAAGCCGACAAGAATGAAGAAAGGCATGAAATCAAACAATGTAGCCCTACATGAACTAGGAGCTATGCTGATAAACTCAGGTAAGATAAAAAATATCTTTCCCAAATCCCCCCCACATGTTTAATTTAATATTATAACATGGAATATTAGAGGCCTAAATAGCCCACGAAAGAAAATAATCCTGAAAAACAGACCGAGGAAGGAACAACCAGACCTCTGTTTCATCCAAGAGATAAAATGTACTGTAGAAAGAATGGAAACAATCAACAAAAAAAATGGAGCAAGTAAAAGATGTTGGTTGTCGAAGGACATCATATGGCAGGGGATATTCTCACTTTGTGGAACCCACAAGTGATGAATTTACTAGCAACCGAAGCCACCAGACACACACTTTCAGTTAACATGCAAATCATAGGTAACACGTAGGTGCTTCTATGCACTAATGTGTATGGTCCCCAGATATTAGAAGAAAAGGGAAAAATACTCTTAGACCTAGAAAACCTAAAAGCCCGCTCCCACAACCTCCATTGGATCTTGTTCGGGGACTTCAACATCATCATGAAAATTGTGGAAAAAAAGGAGGCACCAGGAGATTGGATAGAGACGTAGAAGATTTTTCAGCTTTCATTGACACAACGGAGATGGTGGACATCAAAACCAGTAATGGCGAGTTCACATGGAACAAAAAATGGATAAATCAACATCAGATAGCGACGAGGATAGACATATTCTTGGTATTGGAGTCCATCATTCTACAGGGTTTAACTTTATATTGTAGCATCCTTCCGTGGGGGGGTTCATACCATTGGCTAGTCCAACTGGAAGCAAACTTCCAAACCACTTCGAAGAATAGACCCTTCAGATTCGAGAAATTTTGGATCAAACATACCACCTTCAAGGAGAACATCAGCCAATGGCGGCGGGAGAAAAAACCAAAGAAAGGGACAAGGATGTTCAATCTCTATAAGAAACTTAGGTACATCAAACATAAACTCAAGGAGTGGAACAAGGAAATCTTTGGAAACATAAACCAAGAAAAAAAAATATTGAAGACAGAATGAGGAAACTCCTGGAAATATGCATAGACAAGGGTTCTATAGAGGATCAGAAAAAGGAAGAGATCCAAATGACCCAGGAATGGGAAGAAAGATTCCATCATGAAGAGACTTTATGGTGCCAAAATTCTAGAATCAAGTGGCTAAAGGAAGGGGAGTGGAACAAATTTTTTTTTCATAGAACAACCATTGCTAGAAGAACCCACAAAAAAATCCTGAAAATTCGGGATCAGGATGGGATCGAGAGATAGTCACACAAGGAGATTGAAAATGTATTGGTAAACTACTTCCATGGGATAGCCCAGGAACCCAACCAGGACTGAACGGAGGCCATACAAAGGATAACTTAGCACCTCCCCAGGCTAGTTACCAAGGAAAAAAATATCAACCTAAATAAACCCATCGCTAAGGAGGAAATTGACCAAGTGGTCCAGGAGATGCCCCATTGAAAGGCCCCGGGCCCAGATGATTTCACAGTTGAATTTGTCAGAGCATGCTGGGAAGTGGTAAAACATGATGTTTATGGGGTGGTGGAAGACTTCAGACGCTCGACCTCCATTTTGAAAGCGCTAAATTCCACAATGATTACTCTAATACCCAATGAAAATGAAGCAAGGACCCTAGACCGCTACAGACCCATAATGTTATGCAATGTGGTTTACAAGATAATATCCAAATTCATAGCTAATATACTGAAACCTCTCCTACCCACACTGATTTCTTAGGAACATGCGGGTTTTGTAGAAGGGCGACAAATTGTGGACAACATCATCCATGCCCATGAGATGATACACACACTAAAAATCCAGAGGAGAGGGGGGATGATAATCCAACTTGACCTAATAAAGGCTCATGTTCAAGACTCTGGAAGCTTTTGGCTTTGTGCAACACTGGATCAACTAGATTGTTAGCCTAGTCTCTACGACAAGTTACTAGCTTTTAATCAATGGAGCCCCAACCAAACCCTTCTAGACTTCAAGAGGCATTAGACAAGGAGATATTCTATCAACTTTCTTATTCATTCTGATGATGGAAGGACTCAGTAGAATCATAAAAAGTGCAACTGCAGTAGAAGAAATAATAGGCACCAAACCTTTCGAAAATTGCCCTACCTCCATGCACAAATAGTTCGTTGATGACACCTTACTCCATGGCACACCCACATTCAAGGAAGAGAAAGCCTATAAAATAATCTTAGAAGATTTTGGGGAAGCCTCAGGAGTGGAGATCAATCACTCCAAATCCATGATCTATTTCTTCAATACCAAACCAACAATTCAAAAAAACCTGGAAAATATTTTGGGGTTTGAACACAAAACGCTCCCAACGAAATACTTGGAAATCCCCCTGACGGATAGAGCATGCAAAATGGAAACATGGGAAGGAGTGATTAACAAACTATAGGAGAGGGTGAAAAAATGGACTTATAGATCCCACAACCTAGCGGGGAGACTTATCCTAACCAAAGAGGTTCTGCAAGCAATTCCGACCTATATGATGTCAGTGTTTTCTACTCCCAAAGGAATACTCCAAAAAATAAGAGCCATCCAAAGGGACTTCCTATGGCAAGGAGTGTAAATCAAGAAAACATGGGCCCTTGTGGCCTGGGAGAAGGTTTGTAAACCCAAATTCAAAGGAGTCCTAGGGTTACAAGACCCACAAGTAACCAACAAATCCTACGGGGCAAAACTCTGGTGGAGATAGGTCAAAGAAAATTCAACACCATGGGAAACCCTATGGAAGGCCAAGTATGCCCCAGACATCAACGACCAGGATCAAATTTATTTTATGGGCACAAGGGAGGGATCAACCATTTGTAATCTAGCCTGGCACAACAAAACCTGGATCTAGAAACACAGCTTCTAGGAAGTGAGGAATGGTAAAACAGCCAGATTCTCAGAGGACACGTGGAAACAGGAACCCAGAATGGAAAATTTGGATAGGGAGGAACTCCAATAGGTGATGACCGCACAAGGAAAAATAAAAATCCATCACTACTGGATACAAGAAAATAACTGTGACAGATGGAGGATTTGGGACAAACTCAATCCACAAAACAGAGAATGGATCACAACAATAAAGAAAGAGGAGGAGGAGGAACTAGGGAAAAGGAAAATTGTAATCTCAGAAGATGAGGACCAACTAAGATGGGGCAGGAAAAATGGTGGGGAATTCAAATATTTAAAGGAAGCATAGAACTACGTCGAGGACCAGGACCAAGAAGATCTGACGCAATAGTGGGGAAATATTTGGGGCAAGCCCCAGTAGCTAAAAATAAAAATATTCAAATGGCTAGTTCTGCACAACCTAATTCTAACCTGGGAAAACCTAAGGAAAAGGGGTTTCATAGACCCATCACGTTGCGACCTCTATCAAGCTAAGGAAGAAACAATGAATCATCTCCTTGATGAATGCAAATACACAAAAGAGATATGGGGTTGGGTGGCAAGCATCTTTCGCTAGTCCAATAGGACCCGAGGTAACATCTACACAACCATCAATAACTGGAATGAGAGTTACAACAAAATTTAAATGGTGAACCTTTGTTGGAATATCATGCTAGCTGTTATCACCCCATAAGTTATGGGAATCAACTGGTGACTGGGATATTATCTGTCTCTAGTATTTTTGTTGACAAATGATTTTTCATTCTGCAAATAATTTGAAAAGGAAAAAGAAAAGAAAAGAAAAAAGAAAAAGAAAAGAAAAGAAAAAAGAAAAAGAAAAAAGAAAAGAAAAAAAAAAGAAAAAAAAGAAAAAGAGGGCATAAAAGAATTGAAATAAAAGCCCCATGCAATAATAGTAACTTGGCCATACCTTTCAAGCATGGCCAAGTTCTTTTTAAATTTGATGTTGATAGGGTAGTGAATGATTTGGCTAAATAGTTTAATCTTAGCCAAAGTGTCTAGGTTAGATTAGTGAATAAATCTGGCCAGACTGTCTAATCCTGGTCAGATAGCCCTAGGGTAGAGTAATTTCTTAACCCAATAATTTAATCTGGGTTAACTGTCATAGGAAGATAGGTTAGCATGTAGGTTAGTTGCTTCATTGTTTCACTCCAATAAAACCAACTTGATATAAAATGTTGCACCATGCCTCAAATGCCTAAAGGATAGTTTGGTCGCAGCCCCATGGTGGTGTCTCTTTGAAAATTTGGGAAAAAACCCATAAAATGCATTTATCCTAAGTTTTCCCCCTGCGCATGTGTTCTCCGCTCCTAGTTTATGCTCCCTACACATTTCGACGGTCCTGATCGAGACGCCCAGATCTATAGCACACAGAGCATTCCAGACCCCCCCGACCGTTATTCTTTTAACCAAGGGGGGGGTCCAGAATCGGTGATAAGACTTGTGCACATCTAGACGGTCCAGGAACAAGCACGTAAATCAATGGTCCAGATTGGATTCTGGACCCCCCCATCCTTTCTGCCTTTAACCGAGGGGGGGGTGTCCGGAAAGAGTGATAAACGACATGCTAAGATCTGCAGCCAAGAAATGAGCATGTAGATCAACGACCCTAATTGGATTTCGGACCCCCCCTGACGATCTGCTTTTAATCAAGGGGGGGGGTCCAGAATGATTATTCTCCTCTGGCTGGCACCTAGTTACATGTGGCACAAATCTATTGGTCCCGAAGTCCCGTCGCCATATGCTCTCTGACAGCCCCCGTCACTTATGGATGTCATCTCCCACTTGTTCCACTTGTTCCCGAGTTATGTCAAATCCCATAACTGCTATCAGTCCCCTACCCCTTTTCACTCATGGCCAACCCCTTATTGCGACTTTTACCTCCAATCCCTAGAAGCCACGTCACCCATCCATATGTTTCGACCACCGTCACCTTCCATATCACCCCAAGTGGCCCATTGTCCATTTATTATGGGATAACACACCCGTTATCCTGCTGACCTATCTCTTGTGCTCAACCGACCCCAGTTTTAAATAAAACTATCGTTATTCCCCCTACATTCACTATTCACCCATCGCACCAGAAAATTTTACCTCTTACTCCTCCATTGCATTACTGTCGCCCTCGTCCACAGTCAGTCGACCCCACTAATTTTTTGTTTATTGCAGGTACTGTTGCAGAGATGGTGCCAAAGCCCAGACAAGCAGAAGGAGAGGAAAATCATTTTCTCCCGCCTCCTGTCGACCTGAACAAGATTCCACTAGTTGACAAAGACTGATTGATTGCAGATACCCAATGCGATTTGTATTTCTCAGAACTCCAATCATGGCTCAAGGAGGTTTTCCTGGACCAGAGCGATGAAATTGGACTCTGGGAGTCCAATTTACCCCTTTACCTTTTTCTCCAGATCCACCATTTTCCTGAATTCGCCCTTAAATGCCAAGCTCATTATATTCCCGAACAGAGGGTAGTCGTCTCCTCATCCGGAGACACCCTGTTCTTCATCATGCCTGAAGACATAGACCAAATGATGAAAATTCCCCGTGTTGACTCTGTGTCTCCTTTCAACCTAGAAATCCTTACAGAGTTGTATCAGAAGATGACTTTTCCCCAGAGAGCTCAAATATTCGATCTTTTCCTTCCCACCTCCGCTCAATTCCCTTCCACAAATCCCCCTTACCCATCGTCCATGTTCTCCACCAAGGGAAACCGGGTCATTTCCTCCCTTTGTGCTCTGTTAGGGTACTATTCCGACCAGTGGGTAGATGAGCCCATTCTGGGTTTTCTATCCATTTTCTCCACTGATGAAAAGCCCACCACACAGTTTGATTTCAGCACCTTCTTGGCAGACAATATTCACGAACATTTTGTGAATTTTGGCACAGAAGGCATGTTCAGATACTCATCTCTATTGGCATACATGTTTGTGTTCTATCAAGTAGATAAATTCAGTTTTTCCATGTAGAAAATGGACGCAGATGGAAGGCCTCAGCCAGTCACAGCATGGACCTCTTTGTTGAAGCATGACTCCACAGAATACAACTTCAAAGCATTCATCGATATGTTCTACCACCCTGTGGTAAGCATATTGAGCGGAAGGCACGAGCCTCGAATAAATGACGAAGTCCAGAGAATCTTGCATCTCTCGAACAACACAAATACCAGGGATTGGTACCTGTATCAAAACCACACCGAGATCAAAGTATTCGGGTGCGAGTTGGCACCCTACAAGCTGCCCAAATATGTGTCGGTAAGAATCTTTGATTTAGAATACATAAGGCAGATCATGAATTTAGATGATATTCATTTCGTATCATTGAAGAAAAAGTAGCAGCTTCGAATCAAGGGGCAGATTGGCTCCTTCATCTGCAACAGTCGGGGTACCGGGGAAGAAGCTGACAGGATATTGAAAGAAATGAAGTTCTTTATGAGTTTCCCATGGCACTATGATCCTCATGGGATCATCTCGAAAATGTGGGTGAATAAAAAAAATATCCCATATGTACATGTGTCCAAGCCCGATATTGAAAAATTTGCCAATCAGACAGTGTGGGTGCCTGAAACTTTGGTTGAAGTGGAACAGTAGGTTCCCCCGACCACTGTGCCACCAACGACTACACCTCAGGTCCCTAAGGAAAAAAGGCCTCGACAAGAGTCATCTCTTCCTGTCATGGAGGTGTCATCTAAAGAGTTCCAGTTGCATACTAAGAGGCCCAAGACAACCACAGTTCCTGGCCCTACGAGGGAGAAAGAAACCCTGCCTACCACAGTGACTAAGTCTATCATTCCACCCTTCGGTTTGAGCTCGCATAAGGAAATCACCCCAGTTGTGTCGAAGAAATCCACAGATTCCCCACTGGATACTCAGCCAGGAAATATTGGGCCCAAGTTGATCATTTTCAAGAAGTACGAGTTGATTAAGAAAAAGAACCAGACCCTTACCAGCAGTACTTATGCTCAATTTCGGAAGCAGGCATCGATGGCGTAGCACAGGCTGCTATCTACATTTGACATAGAAAAGGGTAGGATGCACATGGCCTTCCTCCAGGCGCAGGTACCAGACCCCAAGATGATCATGGACTACAAGAGGGCCACCTTCGAATTCCAAACAAAGGACGTGCATCTAGCAGATTAGATGGATCTGCACAAGCAGACTGGGGAGATGGTTTTCCATACATTGGTGCATGCTTCCGCTTCCGCAGCAAAATTACAGGTATCATTGAATAACTCTCAAATGCAACTTAAGCCGGAGAATATTTCATCCTTTGCAAAAGATAACAGAATTAAAACTTTGGAGGAGTTGGTCCTATGACCCCTCCAATGTCAAAGTTGCAGAGGAGATGATAAAGAAAAAGAATGCAGACATCACCTCTTTGAGGAAGCAATTGAAACTCCTGCCCACAGAGGACTCGCAGGCGAAGGAGATAGCAGAGAAAGAAGGCGAGAAGGACGAAATGCTCAAGCTGCTCATGGAGCAGAATGCACAGCTCAAAGAAATGGAAGTTGAGATGGAGAGATTATTAAAAGAAAAGGATAAGATGAAGCCAATGGAATTCATTCCATTGATTGCCATTTCGATTTCAGGAGCAATCACAACAGCAGTAACAACAGTCCCATATGAAACACCAGTGACACCATAAGAGGGGACAACCGACCTCGCCAAATCCATGGAAAAGATGAACCTGCAAGAGACAAAAATCAGCAGACTTAAGAAGGAATTTGAGAACCTCCAGGAACTCAAAACTTCTTTCTAGACCAGTCTCTCAAAAGAAAAGCAGGTAACTGGGAAGCTCAATAAGGAACTACAACAACTCCAAAAGCAAACAGTGGCAGGGAAGACTTTGGCTGAGGTCAAAGAGAATGTATGGACAGACATAACAAAGTCCATAAATGAGATATGGCCCATGATCCAAATTATGTTTGAACATAATGAGTTAGTCCAGAGGAGCAAATAGGCCGTTGAGAAGATCAGTGTAGAATTGGGAGATAGACCAACTCAAGCAAATGATATCATCAAATTCCTCAATTCTAAGACCAGAGAGGAGCTAGAAGAGTTGAAGATCGAGGACAGAGCAGAGACCATCCTTGAGGTCAAAAGAGTTTTGACCAAGAGAGGATTAATGCTTCAACTAGAAGAAAAGGTTCAGACCATGGACCTAGGGGTACATAAATTCTTCAGCAAGATCGAGGCTCTCCAGAATAAAGGTCTCCCCGGTCTGAAGGTTATTAATGATAAACTGATGACACTCCCAGATTACAAAAAGAGATTGTCTGAAGTGTCAAAGGATAGTTAAAAGTTTGCTGGCATACAAGGGATCATCACTGGCAAAAGAATTCCTGGACGCTCTTCAGTTGGACATCAGTATCCAACATGAGATTCGATACATATTCCTCACTAAGCCCACATTCGCCAAGTATACGGAAATGGACGAAGTTTATCGGAGACTGCTCAAAGTTACTGTGCCTAGTCATCTCAGATGGGAGGAACTCTGCGATCTTCTCGATTAGCAGATGAGTTGTCCAGGTCCAGTCACCTGTCCAGTTAGATGAGGTCGTGCAAAGGCTTCATCAACGGTCTACCCAGAAACTCCACGTGCAATTGCACCAAGTCATCAAGCAGTTTGATTAGTTAAATTAGTTAGGCTAAAAATAGAATCAGCACGTCCTGATCAGTTATGACAAGAACATTTGTAATTTGAGTTATAAATACTTCACCTTTTGAAGTATTGAGGGTTGTTGATCTTCACACCCTGACGCTATCAGACTGTAACATTTTTTGAAGAGATCTACCATTAATAAAAAGGAGGCACTTTACAGGATTCTTGCGTGTGTTCACTGGTGATGTTTATTCTCTAAGTTTAATGTTATTCTTGCTTTGTGATCATCTTGTTTTCTAAGTCTAATATTTAAGAGTAACGAATGTTGTAGGATTTATCTTGGATACCCTGTTTCCGACTCGAAAGATTTTAGTGTTTATCTTCTAGTGTTTTCAATTAAGGAATTATTAACTGTTTCTTAGTTGAATTTATTTTTCTCATCTTTTCTTCTGCCCATCATTTAAGCTACTAAAAGATCTAGTGAGTATATTATCTCGCCCTGTAGAAATCTTCCTTTGCGTTTCTGGTTTGTATCTCATGTTTATTATAACATAGACCCCATAGCCCAATGGAGGTGTAGACTGTCTCAACCAATTCAAAAAATACTTTGACAACAAAACCTACCTATTTCTTTATCTAGCCTAATATCTAAAATTGAAAACATAGCTAAATCATATAGAGAGATCCCTCTCTGAAGCTGGAAGGGCTAGATCCCATCTTTAAAAGTGGTTGGATAAAGTTACCTTTGTAGATTTCTTCTTTTTCAACCTCTTGGAAATTTACCAAGTGATAACATAATGGTGACTCTAATGGGGAAGAACTAAAAATTGATAATTTCACGTTTTCTTTCCCCTAAAAGAACATTCAAATTTGAAAATAAAATAATGTTTAGAGGTTGATCAAACTTTGTACATATTATTTTCAGACTCGCAAAATTAAAAAATATATATATAAACCAAAAAGAGTTCTGGCTCCCAAGAAATTTCATACTCGATCTAACCCAAACCTAGAACCCGCGATAGTGATAGATAGCCTCAAACAGTTTCTCAGGCGAAAGACCTTAGCTGTCGGTTCAGTGAGTCATTTTCCCCTTCATAAGTCTCCTTCCTTTTCAGAGAAGTCTGTTACCTCTCAAAACCCTGACCTCAATACTTTTCCACAGCGAAGCCTGGTTAGAACACGGTCCAACAGTTTTGTGACTAGAATCGTCTTTGACCCAACTGTGTTGCAACCCTGAACCCCCGAAGTTCAGTCTCCCACGACTAAATCACAAATCACTCCTTCAGTGCTATCCAGTTCCTCTTTGTCCTCGTCTTCAGTCGCTACCTTGCTGACCATCCTGGTTGTCGTCTTGCCTTCTCCACCCATCATGGCAGCTCGATATGCTCCTTTGGTGTTGGCTGCGCCACTACATGCCATGCCCCAAGACTATCAAACAAGACTTCCATAGTTTGATGCAACAGGACCTTTAAACACCCAACAGCATGTTGACAAAATGAATGATTATTTTGACCTGCAAAAAGTTGATGAGGCTGATGTTCAAATGCGATTGTTTTCCCAAAGTTTGACAGGTGACGTTAAGAAATGGTACAAAGCTTTACCTACCGCCTCAATCCCTGACCTTGTCGTTTTCCAAAGGATTTTTCTTGACAGATGGGAGGTAAAGAAAAACCCTCTCCAAATACTGTTAGAATACGAGAATATAAGAAGAAATCAAGGTGACATGGTACAAGATTATTGCACCCATTTCAATAATCTGTACAATGCAATTCCAGCCGAAATCAAACCTCCACAGGGCCTGGCGTTGATAAAATTCCCTGATGGTTTTGATGCCGATATGTCATACCAACTAAGAGAAAGAAATTCTACCACCTTAGCAGACATGCAGAAAAGTGATATAAGTGTGGAGGCCAATCTATTGGCAAAAAGGGCACGACAGAGGTCAGAAAGGAGAGTCACTATTAAAGACGAACCTTCCACATCGACCACAGATTCCAAATTGGATTCTTTGGCCGGAGCAGTGGAAATAATGATGGAAAGACTTACTGTGTCAGACAGAAATCCTCCAAGAGAAAACCTACTAGCTCCCCAGGTTCAGAACTCTAACTTTAGGAGAAACCCTCCTCAAATCAGACAGAGAGATCCTAGGGATCAAAGAGAGAAGAGGGGTCTGGATCAGCAGATTAGACCTCCCCTGCAAGAAAACTATGCTGATGAAGGGGGGGAAGTGATTGAGGAATTGGAGGACACTCACATCAACCTCATGGGCATTCATGACAACGAAGCTATCTTCCTTACCCAAGAAGCGCAAGAAATATTTCTTCTTAATCAAACAAAAGTAAGCGAAGAAGTTGAAGATGCAGAACAACAGGCCTTCGAAAATGGTATTTTGGAAGTACACCGTCAGTACAATTTGCGGAATAAGAAGACAGAAGGGAAATCCCCAAAAAAGACGACTGAAACATAGAAGGTAGTCGAGACCAAGAAGACCCCTGAGTGATCTGCCGAGAAGACTCCTGAGAAGACTACTGCTGAGAAGATTCCTGAGAAGAGTAATGTTGACGCTCCCGTGAAGAAAAACCTCACCATTCTGAAAAGGCCATCACAGCCCGAGGTTTCACCTATTAGTCCACCGAGTTCTTCTGAGTAGAAGAATATGGTGGACAAACCAGAATTGATGAGCCAAGGCAGAGCTCCTACACCCTTTAGCCTAGAGGGGGAATTGGCCAAAATAAAAATTCCCATCCCACTTATAGATTTGATGAAAAGAGGCGGTTATCGTTCACAGGTGATTAAAGCACTGGCCATTGAACCTGACATATGCACGAAGTCCTTAACCATTGGATCAACAAGTCATTCAGACACTATGAACCTTACTGATGATCAACCTGAGCTTCTTTTCAGACCTGAAGTAGATGGTCGAGATGATACTGGTGAGGTCGCCCCTTTTTACATCAGTCTGAACATACACGACTTGATCTTGCATAACGCTATGCTGGATTCGGGTGCCTCCCACAACCTGATGCCTATAGTAGTAATGGAAAAAATGGGACTGGAGGTCACCAGACCATACAAGGATTTACACTCATTCGACTCCAATAAAGTTAAATGTATTGGTTTGATAAAGGACCTATACATCACCTTGGTTTAGATTCCCACAAAGATCATGGTAATGGATGTGGTGGTTGCAGACATCCTACCGAAGTATGGAATGTTTCTATCCCGGTCTTGGGGGGTGAAGTTGAAAGGAACCCTGCAGCTAGATATGTCTTATGCCACTATCCCAGTGTTTGGGCAACAGAGGAGGCTGTACAGAGAAACTTTGATGAAGTACATGGTCAGTATCCAAGAGAAACCGCACAATTATCCCCTTTACTCTACACATTCTAATTTATATTTGTTTATCTTGTACAACGATGGTGACATGGGAGAGCAAGATACTCAGCTGGCGGAAGATACATCTAGCCAGGATGAAGGCCAAGAAGTCATTGAGGTAGCAAAGTTGAAGAACGTGATAAATGAAGAGTTACCCGCATATTTCTGGAGCATGGACTTTGATAGAGCAGTGAGTAAAGAAGGAGTTGGAGCAGGAGTATGGTTTCATAATCACAGAAACAGGTACTCAGAAAATCATTCCTACAAATTAAATTTCCAGTGCACTAACAATGTTGCCGAGTATGAAGCCTTGATGCTCGGTCTGAAGCTTTTGAAAAAGGTTGGTGCTAAATAGATCATGGTAAGAGGTGATTCTGAGTTGATAATTAAGAAAATTAAAGGTGAGTATGCTGTGAAACACCCACGTCTTAGAGATTATAGGAATGTTATTCTTGATGCCTTGAGGTGTTTTACTGAAGTTGACTTGTAGGTAATGCCGAGGGGACATAATATTCTAGCAGATGGATTGGCCACCTCAGCATCCACCTGTAAGATTCCTTTCCGTCCGACTCATCCATACACTATTGAGGTGAAATGTAGACCAACCATTCCTGACAATATCAGGTACTGGAAAGTGTTTGGTAATGACGATCAAATTGAAGACTTTCTGCAATGCAAAAATGATTTTGAATGTACAAATATAGATTTAGAGAATGAAGATGAAAATGTAAATAGTTTTAATTTTGAAATTGATAGTGTAAATACCTTAGATTCAAGAGAATTAGGCAATGACGAATTGGATGATGACGTTTTACAGTTGAAAAGCAATGTTTTACCTAGAGGCCTAGTTCCTTTAGAGGACTTGTTCGATTCTAATGACGTGGCCCAAAAAAAAAAAATCGAAGCCCATGGACAAGATGTAGAAGACTGTAATATAGGGACTGAAGAGAAACCTAGGATGGTCAAACTGTTTAAATCATTACCCCTAGAGCAAAAACTAAAATATGTTGAGCTGTTCAAAGAATTTTCGGATGTTTTTTCCTGGGGCTATGAAGATTTGAAAGCCTATGATACCAGCATCATACAACACAGGATTCCAATAAAAGAAGACCAAAAACCATTTAGGCAAAAACTTATGTGGATAAATCCCAAGTTGCTCCCTCTGATAGAAAAGGAAGTCAAGAAAATGTACGATGCTAAGATCATAGTTCCATTACGTTTTTCCAAGTGGGTCTCTAATCTGGTCCCTACACGTAAGAAAACCAGGGAAATCAGACTCTACATAGATTTCTAAAATTTGAATAAAGTCTCCCTGAAGGATAATTACCCCTTACCAAAAATGGACCACATCCTACAAAGGGTGGTCGGGTCCAGTCGAATTTCTCTGCTGGATGGTTTCTCGGGTTACAATCAGGTCTTAGTTCACCCAAATGACCAAGACAAAACCGCTTTCACCACACCATGGGCCACTTTCATGTATGTGAAAATGCCTTTCGGTCTGATGAATGTAGGAGCCACATTCCAGAGGGTGATGGATATTGCCTTCATGGAAGAATCAGGCAAGTTTATTGTTGTTTATTTAGATGATGTGACTGTGTTTTCCCAATCTGATGACGAACACCTAAGACACCTCAGACGAGTCTTTGAGAAATGTAGAAGGTTTGTGATTTCTTTAAATCCTAAGAAGAGTCTTTTCGGGTTATAAGAAGGCAAACTGCTGGGACACATCATCTCCAAAGATGGAATCAAAATAGACCCTAGCAGAATCGAAGCTATACAAAATTTGGAACATCCAAGAAACCTCAAAGAACTACAGTCTTTAATCGGAAGAATTAACTTTTTGCAAAGATTCATTCCCAATCTGGCAGAACTCCTCAGGAACATTACAAACATGCTTAAAAAAGACGTAAAAATAAAATGGGACTCTGAGTCTGATCAGAATCTGGACCAGGGGTCTAAAATTTGCTCAATTTTCAAAGTGCTCGCTCAATTTTCAAAGTGCTCGAAATGCGATGAAAACAGTGCCATTGCGTCCGTCTCGTTCTCTTGATTCCGGTGGTATATTTATTTTCGCAAATGGAGTCCGTATGGAGAAGTTATCGTTATCTGTTCCCCGAGCCAAATAGGCAAAAATTTGATGTTGACTGTACCTGTCCGTACAGTCCGTACAAGACACATGGCACATGCTGATTTCAGCATCCTGCGTGGCCTGGTGATGTGGCAGCTGAGTTGGAAATTGATAACGTGGTCGGTAGGTGACGTGTTGCATTTTATTTGGATGGTTGTCAGCGAATTGGATTGTGACACGTGTCCATTTATGGGCAAATTATATGAGGACATGTGGCCCAATCGGAGGGTGCCACGTGTCACTCATAGTTTGGCTTGTGGTTTTAGTTTATTGGTCCAAAATTTTGGTGGCCATGGGGTTCGACCCCACGACCTGTCCCCACAATACAAGCGCCTTCACATTCTCCCGCTAGCCGTTCCACCACCCATTGGTTCTTAACACGTATGCGAGCTTTTATATATTTATCATTGCAATTTGAAATGTGCGGCGGGGGTAGGGCTGGGGCTTAGCCCCAGCCCTCGGTTTCGGTGTTGACATATGACTACGTTCCAAGTGTTTGCGCATGGGAAAGATTTTTAAATGGCCCAGTTCTATGGTTATATGTGACCGATACATTACAAACAGCGCGTGGGGTTGTTAATTGGTGAGCCCGTGGTCGGGTGGTATTACATGTAACCTCGGTTATAACCAACACATATAACCGCGTATAATTATATGCGTGGGGTATTAAAATTGTTATACATGGGTTTAGTTCTGTTTTAACATATGGTTACATACATATATGCATTTGTG
>CBVK0100020312.1:0-39917 GCA_900067695.1 Picea abies
CGAGATCGGTCTCGGCATTCCTGCTGAACCGCTCTTCCGATCTCACAGATAACTCAGAAGGTGCTTTGGTCACGATTGAAAATCCCACTACATCTGTTTCGGTAACCCCTCTTGAAACACTTTTGGTTCGTTTAGACTCCCTTGGGAATGTCATAGATGAAGAGATCCCGCGATTACCATAGAGGATCTTTACCGAAACAACCCTTTCATTCTCATGACCCTCCTAGTGAAACAGGACCATCCAGTCAAACCATGAATCACCCAGTCGATCAGGTTATTAACCCTACTGCTACACCAGGAAAAGTCCATCCTAATGTTGGACTTATCACCTCTACTCATCCCCAAAGCACTTCAATCTCTACCCCTGTTTCTACAAGCTTTTACTTTACAGCTCCACATGTTCCACATGATCCTGCTGGGACATCTTCTCACCTGAGAACGCAGATCCCTACTGGCCAAACCCAACCGGCTGGAGGGCAGCCACCATCCAATGAACCTTTTCCTCCTGGAGGACTACCTTTCCATGGCGGGCCTACCCCTCTTGGGGGACAACCCACTTTTCATGCTCCTCCTGGAGGGAAACCTCCGTTTTCCAGTCACACCCCAGTCGTAAATCCACCGCTGGCAAGGGGGAAACCCTCATTTTCTAGAAACCCTTCAAAATCCTAGGGAGTATCTTCAGGAGGCATTTTTAACCAACCCCACGTTAGGGGGCACTTGTATAATAACCCACTAGGAGGAGTATCCAATCCTGTCCCTTCCAGAACATCTTACGGGCAATCTTATCTGGGTGGCATCCCAAACACCACCTAGAGTTCTCCGGGACCACAATCTTATCCTCCTCATGGGCCTCATGTGTATGCGCCTCCAGGATCTACTCCTTACCATTTTCAAGGGAAAAATGTTTATCCTCCTCATGGGCAAATAAATCACCTGGCCTATAATGTTGAGAACCCACCGGATTATGCCAATGTTTCTCATGCACCATTGAATCCTTCTTATCCTGGCCAACAACAACTGTATGTAGGAGGACTTACTAGTTACAACTATCCACCTAACTGAGTCTATGGTCCTACTGGTGTTCCTATGTTGCACCAGTATCATTTGCACATTAACTGACAACTATCTTTCCTTATGACTCTGGATCTCCCAGACTTGTCTCGGTTAACTAATGATCCTATTTCTCATTCACCGGTTTGGCTAGTCATTCCAGCTAAACTTCCTTCTGATATTCCAAAATTTGATGGAAACCCTGGCGAAGATCTGAACAACCATGTGATGACTTTCCATTTGTGGTGTTCATCAAACTACCTCATGGATGATTCTATACATTTGCATCTTTTCCAATGAACACTTATCGGTTCAACAACAAAGTGGTATATTGAACTACCACGTGCTTCTTTTCATGATTTCAATTTCCTTGCCATGTCTTTCCTCACGCACTTTCAATTGCCTATTCGCTACAAGACGGATACTGAACTCTTGACCTCCCTTTGTCAAACTATCTCTGTGCATATTTATGACCATATTCATGAGTGGAGGTGATGACGAAGGATGATCAAGGCAGTCATTCCTGACATGCTATTTGCGGAATGGTTTACTAAATCACTGTTACCCCCAATTTCTCGTGATGTCACTATGGGTGGTGCAGTCACAGAGGAACAAGCCATCGCTTGGGCTCAGTACTTAGATTTGGTTTATTCCCAATCTGGTACTTTGTATGATTTGCTTCCAAATTCTGCTTGAGCTAATACCGATCCTTTTAAGCCATCATCCTCATCTCATGCGGATGGTGTTATATGTTCTGTCAAAACTCAATATTTTTCCAAATCAACTACACCCTCCTCTACCTCCCCCCAAACTCAGATCTATGAGGTGAATGTAGTTCAATCTTCCCCTTCACAACAATCCAGAGGTAAGAAGAAGACAAGGAATAAATCAAAAAATAATAATGAACAACCCAAAAATTAAATACCTGCTACCGAAAAGCAACCACAACGGAAACTGAAATTTCTATGTATCATTTGTGGTGACAATGACTACACTTGAGATTGTCCACTTCGCAATGAAGTGGCCAAAATTTTCCAAGGGAAGTCACAACCCACTGTGCTTACTCAACCTTTTCCACAACAACAATCCATGGTTTCTCAAACCCCCTCTCCTGGGGGTAGTTCTAGTGATCCTCATGATGAGGCTTCGTCGAGTGCACATATTTATATGTTTAATGGGATCAATTTGACTACTCGCTCTAAGACATATGACACACCAGGTAACCCTGACAAAGGAAAAGACACTAACGATGATGACACTTTATCGGATCCATCATCATCCTCTGTTAGTCTTCCATCGATTAATCCTCCATCTAGACCACTCTAGATTGAGAAACCCACATTCGAATCTATCTTATGCCCTCCTAGGAGCACTATACATAAAGCTATCTTTAATCCTAGTTCATGTGCCACCCAAAACTACAACATTGTTGAAGATTTGGCTCAAGCACCGTGTGCTATGTCTGCATTAGAAGTTCTACAACACTGCCCCAGTCAACGTAGAACGCTCTTGGATTCTCTTGGCGCTGTTGATCCTGAGTCATCCAATTCGATCATGTTTAACTTGGACAATTATGCATCTCGACTCTCCCACCAACTTGCTTTCCAAGTTGATGTTGTTGTTCATAATCAACAAATCCACCAAACTATTTTGGATGAGGGAGCCTCGACTTGTGTCATGTCTTTAGCATGTTGGAAAGGTTTAAAATCACCAGCACTCAAAATATCCCCAACGATGTTACACGCCTTCGACAGGTGAGGTTTTCATCCCCATGGGTTTTTACAGTCCCTGCCCATCCAATTGGGTGGAAAAAATGTTACTGTTGTTGTCGAGGTGGTCAATGCTCCCCTTGATTACAATTTGTTACTTGGAATAAGTTGGTTTTATGCTATGATTGTCGTTGCCTCGTCAGTCTTTCGATGTGTACAATTTCCTCACCAGGGAAAAATTGTCACTGTTGATCAATTGGATTTCTACACGACCGATGCTCGCGCTCCCGCTACCAACAATATTCCTTTCTTGGGATACCACAAGATTATGTATCAAAGAATTGGTGTTGGCTTACTGAAATATTCTAGCCTCATGGGTACCTTCCCTACACCACTTCCACCAATTACACATCATATTTCCACCATCAATATGATTTCGATCGTGGCTTATCAATGTTTGGAATCATCTAACCCTTGGATTGTACCTTGTCCGATGGAATTCGATGCACTAAGTGACACCGTGCCACTTATTCTAGCCGAAACATCATATGTTTCTACCCAATCCACTTCTCCCTTGTCGGATGACCAACATCTATTGGCACCTGACAGTTCCTCGATGCAATCATGGCTGAGTTCCTTATCGTCTACAATCAACTGCATTTCCCCAATTTTTCCTTTTGATGAATCTATTCTAGAAATGATTCGCATTGACAAGTTATCTTGGGATAATAACCATCACCGATCCTCTTTTCTTCCCCCTTGTGAAGAAATTCGGGCAGATATATAGTCTATCTCCCCTCCTGGTGTTGATTTTCCATCATCTCTGATGCTTTCAACTTCCGATGATTTGGATCCGGTAGTGGACATGGTGATTTCTTTGGTAGGATTATTGGAGCTTGATATCCTTACTCCTATCGAGACCCTCAACATGTGGTCCTTCTCGAGTGATTATCTTCCATCCAGCGAAGATCTCCTGGAGGCCATGACCAATTTTTTCCCTTGACATGGTATCCTTCCAGAGAATTATCCTCTCAGAAGCCATGATCAGGAAGAAACCACGAGCATAGTTTCTCCTCTTTGTGGCAAGATCGTTAAAAAATGAAACAGAGGCCTTGAGCATAGTTCTTTTCCTATGTCAAGCTCGTTAAAAAATGAAATAATCACCTCTCTTGAACCTTCTTTTTATCCACCCTTATCCTTTTTCTCATCTACTATAGAAATTGGTGACAACCTCAGAGCTGGGGAATGAATTGAAGCTTGGAGGGCATGTCTCCAGCCTTTGATGATCTTTTTGGAGTTAAGCCACTAGCTTTCAAGCTGGGGGCATACCGAGCTTAGTCTTTGTTCTTTCTCATGCTCGTAAATACATGAGAATGGATCCAGGTAGACTTTTATCTCTTTTTCGGACCTGTATGGATACACGAAAAAGGAACCCCATGGAGTCTTCTTTAAGCTCTTTTCAGACTCTCTAAACATGAAAACATCTCCAAGTGATATTGCTTCCTTTCCCACTCATTAAAAGGTTTGAAAGGGCATCTTTCGAGTGGTAATTTATCTCTTTTTCATCCTCGCGAGACTAACATTAAAAAAAATGACAACACTGGAGTCACCTTTAAGTTCTTTTCAGACTCTCTAAAGATGAACAAATTACCAAGCAACCTTGTTCTTTTCACGCTCATTAAAGTATTTGAAGAAAACGTTTGTTGAGCAATAGTTTATCTCTTTTTCAGTCTCATCAGACTATTTTACAAAAAATGAACTGAGAGAGTTCTCTTTTAAGTGTTTTTCCAGACTCTATAATCATGAAAAATCTTCGAGTTTTAGTCTTTGGACTCGCTAAACAAAACATCGACATGCCCATATGGGACCAAACCCTTACCTCTTTCGGTTCGTTAAAGAAAAGGAAGAGGGACTTACCGAAGGTGAGTCATATTGAGCATGTGTTACCCTCATCGAGCTCGTTAAATTAAAAAAGAGGTACTCGTCTATATGGATGGGGGAAAAAATTGAAAGAAGCAAGCCAAGCAGTTTTTTGAGAACATTACCATGTAACTCTTAGAGTCACCCTTGAAGATGACACTTTGTCTTTGCACACATATTAATCCACTGAATCGCTACACTGAACCAATCCTCTGAGTTTTTCTCACTCCTTTGGGTCACTCGACGAAAGTCACAACATCCATTGCATCATTGTGTTTTGGTCCATGTCACGTTTCTGCTGTTGTGCCTTAGTGTTCGAGGGAAGTATCCGCCTTGAGAGTCCGCCATCACAAATATCTTGTATCAATACTTATGTCAGTCCATGTTCATTTGATCTACCAATTACATCTCTGTGTCTGTTTCATGTCATTGATGGGGGATACATCAAGGCCCTCCTTCAATGAGTCTATTCTTGTTGTCGTCAACACATTATCCAGGAACTAAACTTAGAAACCATTTAGTACTTTGGGACCTTCATGCCTCAATGGAAGGCCTCCTCACATTCAACAATAGGTTTACATCATTAACCTCTGATCAGATGATTCCACAGATGTTCAACTTCAACTCATCCATTCAAATTCATTGGAATGTACTAGGGTACCTTGGGAATCATTGAAATTAATTGTGATCTCCCTCGCGCTTGTTAACAGTTTACATCATTGACCGATAATCAAGTGGTTTATGCCATGTTTGACATCAGGACATCTATTCACATGGTTAGATTCATGCTACATCGGGATCGGTAAGAAGAACCTGGGTTGAGTGATCACTCTGATATGTACTTTTCCCAGGTTGCGATGGAATTTGTCTTGAACCATGACACATATATTGTCACATAGATCCACTTTGTATTGGTCGTGGATATTTCTTGTCATCTCATAGATCCACTGTGTATTTCTCGTGGCTACGATCATTTCAGGTCATAAGAGTATAGATCCACACTGTATCCTCGGTGGCTATACCTTTTATCAATACAATTATGGATCCGCAATGTATTTTATGGCAGCCATATCTTGCAAGTCTTGATCACCCAAGCATAAGTATGCCTGCCTTGGGTTTGAAACATGTCATAATATTTGTTGGATGTTTCTGTGTAGCTTCTGTCAAGTTATCTACATCTATACCCTTGCTCGAAAGTCTACAAATCATTTCAGTCATCAGTTCTCATCTTCTAACTTCATAATTTGGGGGGCAATCTGTTACACATCGAAATTACTCACTTCGATAGTGTTGCAAGTGTCATCATTGCAAATGTCACATTTTTCTTACAAGTGTCACAAGTGTCAAGCAAAGCATACTTCCATGATGCCTATGTCGTGCCTATAATGACATGAGAAGGACACTTGAAACACATCAAACACTTGATTTGGAAGAGGAGGAATGGTTAACTGGGCTTATGAACCTCTTGCCATCTGAAAGAACCCAAAAAAATGAGTTTTTGGAGGAGAGCACTCCCCTATACCTCTCTTAGGAGTGTTGGTGCTCCCCTATACACTATATGGGAGCGTTATAACACTATATCAGCCCTTTTGAAGGAGTGTTCCTACTCTTAGGAGTGTTGGCACCCCCCTAAAGCCTACTTGGGAGTGCTATAACGCTCTGATGGCCCTTTTGAGGGAGTGCTACCTATTCTGGGCAGCAGTTGGTTTGTTGAGATGAACGGGGGAAAGATATTTTCAATCTTGGAAGGTAGTTGGATTCAAACCCCTAGTCCAACCATGATCTTAGGGAAGATCCCTAACTCAAGGAGGAAAATCCTCAACTCACCCCAATGATATCTCAAGTGGTTGAGACTCTCCAAGGCTACATAAGCAAGCTTTCTCATGGTTAAAGGGGGATCTGGATAGAGAATCATACCAAACTTATGATCTCATAAGTGATATTTGGAGAAGGGATGAGAAGCATGAAACCTATGATCTCATAGGAAACACATAGTGAAGTGGAAGCTAATTAGCGAAGTTATCGTCATTCCGATCATGGATCTTTTGAGAAAGGGTTAGGCAAGGAGAATTTGACAAAACTGCTACATTCCATCTATGGCTATAAGTAACATCTTGTCCTCATCAATGTAATATGCTTGGCCTGTTTCTTTCTAATTTGTGTTTGACATTACATGAGATTGTCTCTAAGTAGATAGGTTCTCTTCGAACTAATCTCAATAGAATAGGAAGTGGTTGTACTTTGTTTGTCTATAGGGCTTATTGAGAAGCTCAAGATTGGAGTTCAACTCAGAGCCTGTAGGGACAAACACCAGTAAAAGGTACATCTTTCCTCCTTCCTCTTCATGCATTAGTTTGTGTAGACCTAAAAGGAAGTCAGTGACCATGATAAGCACTTTCTATCTTAGAGTTAAGAGTCTATCTCTTTGAGGAGATCTACCTATCTGTAGGGAGATTTTCCTTCAACACTCATGCCTTCTCAGTTTCCTAGAAATTTAAGTGATTACTCATGCGTCTTGCATCAAGACTCTGCCTAAGACTTCCTTGGATGTGTCAATGCATACCAAGAAGTCTGTGTCCATGTTAGGAACCTTTAGTATCGGTGTTGTTGTCAACAACTCCTTGAGCCTCTGAAATGATTTCACGCTTTTCTTGGTCCAAAAAAACTTCTTGTTTTTATTCTGTAATTCCATGATCGGATTTTCTATCTTCGAAAACCCCTCGACGAATCATTGATTGTATCCTGCTAAACCCATGAAGCTACACTTTTCCGGGACATTATTCAGCGCAGGCCATTCCATAATAGCCTCAACCTTGGCTGATCCATGATGATGCCTTCGATAGAGATGACATGCCCTAATTAGTGAATCTTCGATTGGTAAAAATATCATTTGGACAACTTCCCATACAATTTGTACTCTCGCAAACACTATAGTACCAAGCGTAAGCGTTCATCATGATCCTCCGTCATTTGAGAGTAGATCAAAATATCATCAATGAATACTTGGACGAACTTGTCCAAGTACTCATGGAACAACTCGTTCATCAGACTCATAAATACCCCTGGGGCGTTTGTTAGTCCAAATGGTAAAACAATAAACTCGTAATGTCCAAACTTCATCTTAAAGGCGGTCTTAGGGATGCCATCCTCCTTGATCTGTTAGTGGTGATACCCTGATCGCAAATCAATCTTGGAGAACACCGTTCCACCCTTCATTTGATCGAACAGGTCATCAATTCTTGGCAACAGATACTAATTCTTGATCATGGCCTTGTTCAGTTGACGATAGCCAATGTAGAGCCTCCACGACCCATCCTTCTTTCATATGAAAATAATAGGTGCACCCCACGGTGAAACACTAGGATGTATAAGTCCCAGGTCCAACAATTCCTTCAGTTGCATTTTCAACTCTTATAACTCTGGGGTCGACATCCGATAAGGCGTTCTTGCTATCGGTTCAGTCCCTAGTTTTATGTCTATGGTAAAATCCAATTTCCTCACCGGTAGCATCCCAGGTAACTCCTCCGGAAATACGTTCGTTAAACTCCCTTCTCATTTAATGCAAGGATCGCATAAAACTTACATCCCTTGCACATGCTCTTCTGAAGCTAGAAGGAAGAAATGAACCTCGGGGAAATTCCCTAGTTCCGCCCTATAATCACACGTCCCTGTCCCTCATCATCGACCAAATTCAACCGTTTCATCTTACATTTGAGTATCGCCTCATGCGATTCCAACCAGTCCATACCAATCATGACATCATACGACCTTAGGATTGTGACGTATAGGTTGGCCCTGGTGACAAACTCTCCCAGGTTAAGAATACATCCCGTAATCTTTCCCCAGACCTTTTTTTTGTCTCCCGAAGCCATCTCTATGAAGCTAAACTCATCCTGTTTGACTGCTTTTACCTTAATCCTTTTTAGCACTACACTAGAAATAAAACTCTTGGTAGCACCAGGATCTATCAAAATAATAAGGGTTTGGTCAGCGACGGTACCTATCATCTCAAGCACAGTCGACTAGTGCTCTGCCTGGTGGTTATTCACTGCTACATGAATTCGATGGTCCTTGCACATATCTCCCATGGTAGTGGGTTCAGTTGATCTGGATGCCCTGGTCCTTTCCACAGGGCATTCATGCTAGTAGTGTGGCTCCCCACATGTCCAACACCCCTTCTTCGGCCTAGTAGTTCTCATACCCAAAGTAGAAGATTATGGCCCACCGGCTTGGAATCCTGGTCTATTCTACTGAATAGGCCTAAACTTCTACTGCTGTAGGCAACACTGCTGCTAATGTTGTGGTCCCCTATAAGGTGTTCGCTGCCGAGGGTCGGTCACTGAGGTGTAGTGAAAGTGGATCCCCTCTAGAATCCATGATATCCCAGCATATGTCTGGATGGTTTCTAATGCTACTGTTCTCTAGATGAAACCTACCCTGCTACTCTCACTGGAGTCCTGGTCTGACCCTCACTGATGAGCTCCTGCTCTGTTATGAGGGCCTTCTGGACAACATTATGCAAGGTTTGAGGCATAAAAATCGTAACCTTTGCATGTAGGCTCCTGTTAAGGCCAAACACAAAATTGTTGACCTTAATTTTCTCAGTTTTAAGGTGCAGAGCATACCAGAGCAGCTCCATAAAACGAGCCTCATATTCGGGCACCGTATGACCTTCCTGTCATAAGACATTGAACTCATTGAGCTGATGCTAAATGAATTCCTCTGAAAGGTACCTCTCTCAAAATTGTTCCTCGAACAATTCCCATGACACATCTTCGACGACCATGTTCAGCTGTGGTAAGAGCGTCTTCCACCATAGAAGAGCACTCCCCTTCAGTTGAAAGACCGCCATGCGGGCCTTCATGTTGGAGGTATAATCACAAAGTGCGAAGCACATTGCCATGTTCTCCAACCATGCCTCGGCGGCTAAGTTGTCCGGGACACCAAAGAACTCAAGAAATTTGACCTTCTCGAGTTCACGGTGAATGCTACCAGTACCAACTGGAGCACATGGTGGAACCTCAGTGGGTGCTGGTGCCTTGACCACATCTCTATCCAAACAACTGATCAGGACATCAGACATGTCCTAGAAAGATCTCATCATTCCAAATATGTCAACAACTATTATATTCTCATGTCCGAGAATCTTCTCGTCTCCCTGGGGGTTAGACCCCTTAGGCATGGAGGCTACTGGAGCCATCGTGCCTCCTCCCCTAGCACCCTGTCATCTGCCTCCATGACATCCTCTAACCATGATTACCTGCATGCACACAAGTCAACTCGATCAACAAAAGTATAATCAATCATATCAACAAAAGCCGTAGCGATCCCAAGTCGCGGGTTGAACCTGCTTTGATACCACATGTAACGACCCTCCTTTTTAGTTATGACAACAAGCCTCTCATAAAAAGTGCAGGATTTTTTTATTTTTTTTTTGTGTGTGCGTGTGTAGAAGGGTAATAAAGACATTATACTCTACATCGCAACTTGACGATGAACATGACGCATGAAACTCACGTGACAACAACATAACGACCTAAGAAGCATATCAAGCACCTGGAAGCAACATATGACAACCAATCGATGAAGAATAAGAATGACTACCCGCCCATCCTACCCTGCAATGGTTAGGACCTCCAGGACACATAAGACAACCAAGGTATTTTACTTAGGATGAACATTGAAATATTTAATTTCTTGTCCACAATTATGCCCAGTAGGTCATCTACGCCCAACAGTGGTATCACAATCAACGGTAAAACTAAGTATATTAGAGGATATCCTTCCAGTAATGATATTGCTACACTAAACATATTATATCGTTGTCATTTAAATAAATTGAAATCGCAAACAATATATAGATGATATAATTGTGAGTTAAGTATCAACAAGTTGAACAAGTGCACTTTGAAATTAATAATACTATATTCTTCCACAATTCATCATTGCTAAACAAGTAATGGAGGAATGTTGTAAAATAATAGTCCCGCACATACGCTGTCAGGTAAGGTAGATCATAGCAACAACTAATCCATACAAGTCACATCTTACACATAGTTACACTTAAGTGTTCTAATAATTAAAATCTAAAGATAAAACATAACTTCAAATCTCGCTTCAATGAAAATCTAGAACTTATACATCCTTGAAGAATATTTAAGATGATCATAAAAAATAGATGACTTAATAAGGGCCTTGAATTATTTTATTTATGGCCCAACATTGAAAACTATAATTAATACCATTGCAATCTGCCATTGAAAACTATATTTATTTATGGCCCACATTGAAAACTATAATTACGATTGTCTAAAAGTTAAGGCTCAGATATAAATTGACTGCCATTGGCGTAACAACCATTTTAAAATTTTCTTCCAAAACAATTGTCATTTCCACTGTCGTTTTAGCTAACAATTAAAAAAATTACTGCTATTCACATTGTCACTTCATCAATATAAAATGTATTGTCATTTAGACCTTACGGCCACAACCAGGACATCACGCAATTGCCATAGGGGTGTTGCTTGTGCAATGCCTACCAAAACTGCCCTTAAATTTGTATGGGATGCATGCTCGCTCAATACAATAATGATATCACAGCTATGGATTTCTGTTAGCTGTGAGACAAAGCTCAATCGACAAATATGCCAGTCATGTAGAAGGTAAAACATGAAATCCCCAGCTTAACAAAATCATCAGTTGAATCTGGTCTAGATTCGCCCCACTTCTAGCATTCGTGGGCAGTCCCAAATCATGGGGACAAGGGAAATCACACAGCAAAGAGCACAAAAATTTTCGCAGAGGTATTTAAGACTCTCATGATAATTTTTAGATGAAGGAAGTTGGGTAAAATCCATGGGAAAAACGAGGATAAGGGAATATAACTACATAGAATCTAGAAAAATGATAATGTTGATCAACAAAGAGTAACACAGAGCTAAATGATTGACCCAACATCGGAATAAAATGGCACCTTCAAAAAAAAAATTCAGCATCATTCTGCCTATTTAGGAAAAACAACTTCGCTATGTTAAAAGGAAACATTCAAGGAGAGAGATAACAATGATAAGCGAGTCTGGAAACTGATAAAAAATTATGTTACCCTAAAAATTCCATCAGAATAATGTTGTTCTCAACTCTGACATCCAACTGTATAAAATGATGTTAGGCACGCAGCAACACAAGCTATCTTCTACACCACATCAGTAATATAAAATGAGAACAAAAAATTTGTTGGTTATAAAATATACCATCACACATCATTACATATATGTTTTTTGTCACTCTAATCGTTACCACTGAAATGGAGATAAGCATATGTCTAGAAAAATAATCACTATTAATATATTTATAATTGTTGGGACAAGAAACGTCGAGTAATCAACTCATTGATATCCCAAAGCAGAGCATAAAACTGTTGTATCAAGTTAAAATGAAGGTATGAAGTCAATCACAGACAAGGTAGGGATGAACGATCAAGGCATAACTAAATCATCAAGGATGCAAGGAAATCAACATGCAAGGGTACTTTCTCCTAGAAGGCACAATTCAATCAATTAGCCAAGGACAATAATAGAGGTAAATGACGGATGGGTTCATCCTTCGCTTCATCATCCTCGCATAGGAAAGCAGGGTGTTGAGATCCATATGTCTTTTAACTCTAAGGCGACGACCGTAGATTAGGCTCTTGGCCGACTGCTCAGGCGAGGACTAGTGAGATAGGGATGAAGGCTAAACAACCTCAAGGTCACAATCAACACCATAGGGCAGTCACGACATGCGGGAAGATGAAGGCCAAGGGAGTCAACAACCATCAAGCTAGGCTAAAGAAGGTTTCAGTCACCATTTAAAAAAAAAACATCATTTTACTTTTCCATTAAATAAGCAGAACCGAGCATAAGTCCTAATACATTCTACCATACAAAATGAATAGAGCACATTGTTTCTTGATCGCTCACTCCGAATGACATCCTGAACACTCCGTGCCACTCCCTCTCACCGACCGTCGAGACTTCATTGGTACCTCCCAACCATTGCTAGGGGTACTCTTCTTCCCCCTTAGCCCCCCAAGCCGCAAAGGGGCCACACACACTATCCAGAGATTTCGTCTAGCTCCCAGCTCACCTCGCAAGGCCGAGCTACCACTCCTCTCTAAGCTGGGTATCCCAACTCCCACAAGTAAATAAGTCAAGTAGATATTTTTGCAGTGTAACGTTATGCAAACAGAAGATGTCCTTTCCTCCTTCTTCTTCCTTCATTTTATAGAGTTTCGAACTTCCCATCTTTCCTAAAATCTCATTTAATTAAAGTTTTTAAAATAAATTCCTAAAAATTATTCTCTGTACAAGTGTCACCCATCCCCTTCATTCCTCCATTATTTAATTTCTTTAATTAATTAATTTTCTTATTTCCTTCACCCACCTAGAGTTACTCCTATAATCACTCATAGGTGTCCCCAAATTATCTTACAGGTTTTCATAGCTTTCCCTTTTATTAAATTGTTAATTCAGTTTAAAATTAGAAAGCTCTTAAATGGTAGCTTCTTTACTAAGTTGACTTTTTGGTTTTTCCCTTAAGTTCGCCTTTTTCCCTTTTTATGTTACCTCTTTTCCCTAGTTTCCTATTTTTTATTTTTTTCCCTCTTTCCCCATTTACTTAGAACTCAAAA
Source organism: Picea abies (assembly GCA_900067695.1). NCBI lineage: Eukaryota > Viridiplantae > Streptophyta > Pinopsida > Pinales > Pinaceae > Picea > Picea abies. The sequence continues at coordinate 13,348 of CBVK0100020312.1, forward strand.
AGGCAGGTGTGAAAATTAACCCTCTTTCCCTTTTCTTATTTAATTAGTATACTTTAATTTATTAAAGTAATACAAACAATTAATTCCCTTTTAAAATTTTAATCCAACAGAATTTACTTTTTTATGAATAAATTAATTTTCTTACTCCCTTCATGTTACAAGATTTAACAAAGATCATAATTATTATTTAAGTTTTTTCTTCTTTTTTTTTTATTATTTTTATTACTATTTTTTATTTTTTTTTATAGAAGACAAAATTTTACCACTAGCGTAATTTAGACTTAGGCCTTAAATTTTGTACTGGGTGACATTTAATTAGGAAAATTGTTTTTAAAAATTACTTAACATGTTATTTGTCTTAGGGTCGTCTAGGTTCATCCCTCTATCAACAACAACGTGACCTGTCCTTCAGGATGCACTAGGTGCTCCAAGGGTGCCACTCGCCTCATCTGTTCCTTTGCGTGACGTGCCCTTCAGGACACACTACGTGCTCCAAGGGTGCCACTCACTTCTTGACTGATTTGGTAGACATCAATAACCCCTGGAGTCAACACTCCACCAGGTGAACTTGTGGGACACTAAGGGATTCTAAGGAATAAGGTCCCCGCCTTATTGCATGCCCCTTAGAATCATCATTAGTGACTGTCGCATTCTACCCTCATGACATCGCGGGTTCTCTCGAACTAGGTAATCGTTAACCTACAGTTCGAGCCACGATGGGGGTGCTAGTAGGCTGTGGCAGGGCTATTGTCCACACCGCTCCCTCAACATCTCTGGTAGTCGTGCATGACCCCTTTACTCCATATGTGAGTCTAGTCGGCAAGATATCGTCAGCCTGCATCATCAATTATGCAAACACTCCCGCTACCTCTCAACCCGCAGGTCGGGTGGTCCGTGTGCTCACAGGATCTTTCTCTTTCACATGGCTCGAAGAAATCCAGCCGGTTCTTCTATTTCCCTATAAGGAAATATGCACCCACAACAATCCTCGTGGGATCCCCCTCTTTTCAATTGGGAGATCGGACTTCATGACTTTGCGAGCTCAATGGTCGAGAGTTGGACTCTCGAATCCCTGATACCCGATATGGTCAACGCTGACCTTTCCCTTCTCCTATTTGGATTTCTCTTATCGCGATTTTGGCACTCACAATGTCAAACAACTTGCCTTACCAACTCTCGAACCTCGATTTGTCGAAACTCTGACACACTCGTGAGTTTGACTTTTCAATGCCTTCACTCCATCGACATTTCGGAGTTCGCTATATCGCGAATCCTAGTGCATATGTTTCAGGACTTCTCGCTGTGAAACCCCAAAATAGTGTACCACCTGTCCACTGACTGACTTCTCCGTGGCCCACACAACCCTTGACTGTCAGGATATCGCGTATCGGAATATCGCGATTCCTGTTGCAACGTTCACAGGACTTCCAACAACGAAACTCCGATATGAGATATTCACGTGTAGATCCAATGGCCCTTGTGGCTCGGATCTACGGCTTTGAACCTGTTGGGAATACTTCGCCGTATCTCCTCTGCTCGTCTGTGAGATCTGACGGCTCACAAAAATTCATGAATCCTCCTCGGAGAATTTCGACCATTGTTCCTCCTTGGCGATTCCTGCGAATGACCAAGTGTTCCTCCACAAACTTGTCCCCATACATGCAAACTTGTGAAGCTTCATACAAACTTCAAGTCACAGCTTCCCTGCAGTATCCTCCAATAGTTTTGAAGGCCTTATCCTTCTTGAACTTTCCCAACTCTGAATCTTACAGGAAACCTTGCATGCACTCCTTGCGGCAGACATTCAACCACTTCCAAGAGTTGAATCCTTTCGACCTTGCACACTCCTACAACATCAGTCTCTTGATGCTCTGCTTAGATTCACAACTCTGAGACTTCACTCAGCCTATGCACTCCTTGCACGGCTCCTGTGTCTATTTGCACTTCTGTGGAAATGAGAACAAAAGCAACCCTACCTGAACCCTTTGTCAACGCACTCCTTGCGGACACTTCAACTGCACTCCTTGCAGGAACCTTCGGCTCAGATAGAGAAACAATTGAAACTCATTCCTACTTCCTCTCAGACTTCAAACTTAAACATGAAATCATATACATAGCATATAAAGAAAATTCATAACAGGAAGCAAACATTCATGAGCATATCATTCAACATCAATACATAGAGAACAAACACAAAACCATGAATTTGAATCAACCTCTCTCTATTAATCCAAATATTTGTACATGGGTGTTCTTACACAACTCTCTGCATGCTCTTGCTCTTCCAACAATGCTACTTCATTATGTTACAATACACAATGAGGGTGTCTATATCCCGTTTCCCTCTTGCGCCCTAAAACTGTCTAATCTAGAATTAAATTCTATATACCCACTTGCATTAACTACTTTTAAATGCCTTCTACCTACTAAGGACGAGAGAAAATCACTCAAGGTTCGGTTACAATTTACAAGTGCGCTTCTTCTTTAATGACTTCATTTAAGATTACGCATCAACTCCAAGGAAATTCAAAATTTGCGCTGGTGCTTGTCCAGTTGTCTTTTCCTTCCGCGTTGGCTCGCTTGATGTTGGCGATGCTCCTGCATCATTACTTGACATGGATATTTTCATGTCGACATTTATGCTTTGATTCATTTGTATTATGAGTATGGGAATTCCTACCTCAATGATGATATATTATTGTACTGTATTTCCTTGTTTGTTGGCAGGTTTTCGACCGACATGTTCCTTGTTCCCTACACACACTCGACAAAGTATTTTAGCTATCACTATGTTCTAACTTCATACTTTGGGGGGCTCACTATTACACATTATTTTCATCACCCCTATGACCGTTAATGATGTAAACCTATCCTTTGTCTTTAGAAGGATCAATTTCCTTAATCCCTGAAGAAGAATGAAGATGGTTTTTCCTAGAAAGATGAAATGAGTTTTTCTCTTGTAAAAACATTATGAAGAGAGATCATCACACCCTATCCAATGTTAAGGGTGCAATGATATAATATCATCACAGGCTGCACCACAGTTTCCTGCAACATCATCACAATTTTCTTAGTGTTAAGGGTGCGATGATTTTCGTACAAAGGAACAAGAGGAATTTCTCGAAAGTTCTAGAATAGAAGCTTCGAGGGTGAGGTGGCCTCTAATTGGTTTGGATCTGAGTCGCGTCCCTAATCTCATGGGATCATCCTAACCTCCTCACCCTATTATTTTCATCCTATCAAAGGAGAGGAGTTCTCATGGGGACAGTTATCTTGGGAAATTTAGCTTAGTTGACTAGCTTTTGGTGTGAGCTTGAGTAATTTTTGTAGCTTTGGGCTTTGCTTTGTCAAGATAGATTGTTGGTCTTAGAATCTGTGGATCAAGAAGTGTGTGGGAATCAAGGAACTATTGGAAGGGATCTTACAACATCAAGGAATCTATTTTCATTCTCCTTTTCATATTTATAATATAGTAATATATTTCTTTCCCATAAAATTGTTCTTATTTTATTATATGACTCCTTGATCACATAAATAGGTTTTGTTGAGTATACGTTGTTTCTTTCACTTCGCTAGCTTGTGTATTTTTATAGTTTCAACATCCCATAAGCCTTGTAATGGAGTGAGGATGACACTAGCGAGGAAAAACAATGTTTAAAAGGTATGTCATTTATCCCTTGTTAGTTGTATGCTTGATAATTAAAACTTAGGGAAAGTTTTATATTTTGTCTTGTTTTTTTCTAGTTTTGGGGTGAAACTAGGGAGATCTGTTTTTGTCCACACTTATTGATTAGTTTGATAAAAACAATCTCCAGACAGATTTATCTGATCATGATATGGATCCCACCATTATTCATTGTGATAACCAGAGCTGTGTGAAGCTCTCTAAGAACCCAATGTTTCATGATAGATCGAAACACATTGGGATAAAATATCATTATATCATAGACATGGTGCAGAGGAAAGAAGTACATGTGCAATACCTTCCTACACATGAGAATATTGTAGATATCTTCACCAAACCACTTTCCAAGATGAATTTTGAGTACTTCTGTGAGAGAATTATCCTGGTGGAGAATACCTCCCTAGCTGAGAGGGAGTGTTGATGATTACAACCAAGATGAAGTTCAAGTACTTCCGTGAGATAATTGGCCTGGTGGAGAATGCCTCCCTAGCTAAGAGGGAGTTTTGATGATTACAGTTGCATGAGACATCCTCTAGGACACAAACTGAGTGAGTCAGGTTGTGAGAGAGCCCATGAGTTGGGTGTGCCCATGAGATGGGTGTATCATTCCACTCTAAGACAAAGATGGAACATTTTGTGTCCTTATGTAGGGAATATTCTCATGAGCTGAGTGTGTCATTCTCTCTGAGACGGAGATGGAGTTTGTGTGCCCCTAAGAAGGGAAGATTCCCATGAAATGGGTGTGTTGTTTGAGATGAAATGATGTGTACCCTTGTGAGGAGTGAAGGATCCCATGTGATGGGTTTACTTTTCTCCTATGTGTAGAGAGTTGAGACGATGTGATACTCCATATGATTCTCTTGTGAGACTCATTGATATAGAGATTCGTTGAGTAGAACATCCTTGTGGCTGAGCACAGGTGGATGTGATCCTAGTGGTTGAGCACTAGTGAGTGTGTGTCTAGATGATTCTCCTATGAGACTCAGTGAGATAGATATATGTTGACTTGGATGTCCATGTGGATGAGCATAGGTGGATGTTCCCCTAGTGACTGAGCACTACCCATGTGAGATCCCTTGCTATAGTTTCTAAGTGTTAGATTTACATGTAACTCTAGTTGTGATGTAAAGGGTACAGGTCGGCCCCACCATAAAGTGAAAGATAATAAATGTAAAAGATAATTAATATGGTAAGTATTAATTATATTCAGAGTTAATGAGGTCGGCCCTGTTTTTCCAATAGAAACCACTTTTGATGTGTCCAGTCTAATATAAATAAAGGTGATTTCCCCTTTAAGGAAACACACCACACGTGTGATTTTTTAGAAATTTCAGCAAGTACTTCTTCTAGGGATGAAGTGGGTACCTCTCTTGGGAGATAGCCTTATTCGTTTTGTTAGCACCCTTTTGTGTGCTAGGTCTATGGTGTGGGAGGTCTTTCTCTTGAAGAATATAGAAAAGGATTGGTTGGTTTTTCTTTCCTTGTTGAGAAGGGTTTCCCAGGATACTTCTTGTGTACTTATGCATGGTATTTCTTCTTGTGATCTTGGTTACTATAGAAAATTGTTTATGGTGTAGATGCAATTGTCTATGGTTCAAGTAAAATGATAAAATTTGAATAAACTTCATGCTTGAGCCTAGCCTAGTGAAAAATCAACACTATCAACCCCCTGTCTCATTCGAAATCCTATATCTTGGTATGCACATACTATGTTACCAAATGGGTATATTCCAAGGTACTCACCAATGCCATAGATAAAGTGGTTGTAGAGTCCCTGTTTGAAAATATATTTGTTTGTTTTGGAATTCCCAAAGAGATAGTAACATATGGAGGACCTCAATTTACTTCCTAGCTAATTGCAGAACTTACCAATAAGTACAATATTTGTCATATGGTCACCTCACCTTACTATCCACAAGAAAATGGTCAAGTGGAAAGAACAAATACATTCATTGAAGGAATACTCATGAAAACCTTGGCAAGTCATTGTCATAATTGGTTTGAATGTTTATAAAAATACCTTTGGGCCTACAAGATGACATGGTGAAATACAACAATATTTTCTCCATTTGAACTTTTTTATGGTAAGAGCCTTGTCTTTCCCATTGAATTCGAGATCAAAATGTTCATAACAACTTTAGAAGTAAATTGGATCTAACTACAACTCGAAAACATTGTTTAGATCATCTCAATGAATTAGATTAAATTTTCTTGGCTTCCATACATAAGACCGATTTAGTCCAACAACAACACGCCAAGTGGCATGATAAGAGTATCAAGAAGAAGGAATTTCGAAAGGTTGTTTGGGCATTGTTATATGATTCTAGGTTTAAATATTTCAAAGGGAAATTGTGCACTAAATGGTTGGGTCCTTATGAAGTAGATATTGTTTTTGATAACATGATTGTTAGACTTATAACCAAAGATGGCTCATAAATATATTTACTGGCCAATGGCCATCGACACCGATTGTATCATAAATCACTTTCCAAAGAATAGTTTGTTTCTCATGTTAGCTCACATCCAGGGTTGAAAATCATCGAAGATGAACATCAGGTTGCAAAGAAGAAGAGAAACGTTTTCTTCTAATGCACCAAAGTTTTTTACAGGATCCTATTGTTGCAAACCAACAATATCAGTCCAAGGCACTTGAAGTGTAGTTAATTTTATCCATCTTCCTTGTTACAACTCATTGTTTCCTTGTTGCAATTCAATGTGTTTTTGCTGCAACTCATTGTCGTCTTGTTGTAACCCATTTTTGCGCTGCTACAACTCACTGTCTCCTTCCTGCAACTCACTACCACCTTGTTTCAACTCATTGTCACCTTGCTGCAACTTGCTACCATTTTGTTGTAACTCATCCTATCATGGAAATACGCCTTGTTGCAACTCATTTTTGTTTTATGCAACTTGTTTTCGTCCCGCTGCAACTCATTGCACCCTGCTGCAACTCATTACCACTTTGTTGCAACTCACTACCATGTTGTTGTGACTCTCTTACGCTTATTGCAACTCATGCTACATAATCCATCTTGTGATGAAACTTGTCCCACTCACCTTTTTTTGTGCACACCATAAATATTACCCATTGACACTTATCGATTCAGCCTTACTATTGCCACATTGCCACATATTTTCTTTAACTCAATGATGAGACATTTTGTTGCAGCTCCTCGATCTCACACCTAAAATCATGTACCATATTCCTATATATGTACCTCAAAATGTACAATCAAAATAAATCACATTTTATATTTTGCAAGAAGCCAAAAATTCAACTCATTTGATGTCTGGGACACAAGGTAAGTGGCCCCACAAGTACATCTTTCTCCTACTTGCTCGCATGATTTTAAATCTCAACGTGTCATTACAACTGTACTTCCAAGACCAGCCACATTAGTCGACAAAAAATTCCACCTTTATTTGGGGGGGATAATATCATGACCAGCCACACAATTCCATGTTGGCCTACCATAAATAACATAATGCATCCATTGTACTCCATCATTTCCAAATCCGATGTAAAATGTCATATCCCTGATTTCCCTAATTTGGAAATCTATTCCCAATGTCCAACTACATGTCCAAAAATGCAACTCACCTCGTCAAAGTCCAATCTGCATCACTTGATTATCCATAATGGGAGGTTCTATTGTTCTCCATGAATCTGAATCAATTAGAATATTGTGCAGATATTCGAAGGCCTACCAAATCTTTGAAAAAGTGGGGTGGGTGACCTTTTTTGAGAGATTGCAAGGATTTGACAATGATGTCACCTTAGAATTCACCCAGAAGTTAGACGAAACAAGTTCATTGGTCCATGGATTTCATATTGAGGTTACAGAGGGAACACTTGCAGAAGAAACATGACTACGAAGGACTGGAGTAATTTGGTTCAGCAAGAAGGTGTTTATCTCGACAGCTAAGACAAATTTCCTTAGAGGAGAAGAACATGTCAGAAACAAGGGTAAGGGATTCAATATAATCTATTTCCCTTTTACTTGGAAAGATGTAGCATATTTTATCCAACGATACAATACATCTAAAGGTATATTTACAGTTGTTTATAACTACCATTTTATGCTACTCTCCCACCTCCATCACAACCAACTTCTCAATATTCCATGCTTTCTGTTAGAATATGTTAAATCTATGGTAGGCTATTTTCACCGATACAAACACTCGCAGAAATGCATTACAAATCATTGGTTAATTAAGTTACTAGTTATCCATTCATTGAGGCAAAGGGATTCTACATGGCATGCTTTCATTGGTCACACAAAAAAACAGGGTTTGGACATAGAAGGAAGAGAGGAAATAGAGAAAGTGACAGAATAAGAGGAATTATAAACAATAGCTAACCTTGAGCTTGAATTCATCTATAGAAACAAAATTCTTAGGGATAGAAAGTCCAAGAACTAGGAAGAAGTGGAACTAGAATGGGTTTACAAAGATATGGCCATGGGAGAAGATGAATCCATGAGGACATAAATAGATCAGGAAGATAGGAAAACTGACATAGAGAATGAAGGAGGTGACACAAAAGTAGAGTAGGAAGATAAAACAATTGACACAGAGAATGAAGGGGGAGATATGGAAAAAGTGTGAAGTGTAGGAGACAAATAAATCTACCAAGAAGACCCTAGATAGGAAGAAGAGGTTGATGGGGATGAAATTCAAGATAATCCCTCCACTGAGAAGCATGTCGTGTCGACACCATCTAGTGACAAAGTGGAAATTATAGAAAAAGACCTTGTGTTGAAGCATACAAACCTTGCCCAATCATAGAAGAACACTCTCAGCATAGAAAAAGAAAAATAATATCACCTCAGGTGATTAAGGAAGGCACCCCTAAAAGAAGAACTAGGTCTACTTCAATAGTAGCACCAACCCAACCATTCAAGTCGTTGACTAGGATTGAGTGCCCACAAGAACACGTTGAAGAACAAACTACTGTAAAGAAGGAAAAATTAAATCCAAGAAGAGTGAGGCTTTCTTTAGTAGAAACAACATTTCAACCTGAAATTGATGTTGAGTTCCCACAAGAACTTGTTGAAGAATGAATTATTACAAATGAGGGTCAAACAAAAACAAGAAGAACCGGGTCTTCTTCAATAGAATAACCAACTCAAACTGAAATTAATGTTGAATGCCCATAAGAACCTTTTGAGGAACAACCTTTTGAAATGAAAACAAAGGAAATAACAAGAAGCACCAGTTCTAAACAAGGTAAGGCTCTATCCCTACATGATCAAGTAAATCAATTGAAGGAAGAAAAATCTAGGCTTCAAAAACAAATCAGGGTCCTAAAAGGAAAATTTCAAGAAGGTGAAACTTCTCCAGGTTTGGGAACCCTGACTGAAGTCGCTCAATTTTTAGAAAAATCAAGTGACCATGAAACCCTGATACCAAGGACAAACAAGTGCAAGGCACACCTATGCCCAACTTATGGAGAAATATTTAGTCAAGCAAGGTGCACATCAAGTGATGTACCTCCAACTAATTTTAATTCCATTAGCACACAAACATAATTTATTGAGGAAGACAAAGGGGGCATTGAAGCTACCAAAACTGACCAAGAGGAACCCATCCAAGAGATTGTTGCTACATAATAACCAACATACCTAGATGTAGTAATGAAAGAGCCTTTCCTTGTCACCAATGTAGGTGTTGCAACTTAGGAAAAAGAGGAAACAATGGAACTTTCTCAGGGGAATATGGACAACCCTGTCACAGAGGCTGCTGCTACACAAGAATTAGTAGCTTTGGATGTAATAATGAAAGAACCTTGCCTTTTCACCATTGTAGGTGCTGCAACTCAGGAAAAAAGGAAACAATTGAACCTTCTCACAGGAATATGAATAGTCATGTCAGAGAGGTTGTTGCTACATATGAACCAACAATGCATGGAGATGAAGGCCTCAATGTTGACAAATTAATTTTCAAAGTTCATAAGTGGAAACAATTGGCTAAATCACTCCAATAAGGGGTGATCTCTACTAAAGAACATAGAAACATTATTCGGTATTTGAGAGAAATATGGAAAGAGGAATTAACATTCCATGAGTAGAGAAAATAAAATATGAAGGGAATGAGGAAGAGGTTGAAATAATTAGAAGATCAATGCAAAACCCTGGAAGATCATGTCAAAACCCTAGAATACACAAAAATCAAAGTCTGCAACCTGGCACAGGAACTCGTAAGTTGCATAAACCCATCTCCTACCTATCCAATGCTTTTGTAGGAGAAATTCCTATTGTTTCAATTAATGGCCATAAAATAAGACAAGGCTTGTAGTTTTGGTACCCCCATTTCCTTACTAAAGACCATCTCCCAGAGTAGTCTTGCAGACCAAAACCTGCTCTGTAAGATTTACTTACATGAATATGTTTTGTTTGAGGAAAGGATATTAAATTTATCCATTTTTTTTGGAGATATTCAGTTGAGGGCCTTCACTTCATTTGTTAGCAACCACGCAAAATGGAAGGCATCCGATGAGGCTATACAGATAAATCAGGCCAAGAATTTTTTGCGGGTCAGGGGGGAACCTACCCTTTTTTCCAACATAATCAATGTGCATAATCGGTTTCTAAGTGCATATGAATGGGCTGCTACTCTGATTGAGCTTTGACTACTTATTCTAGGTATCTACCCAAATGCATTAATATGCAGCTGAAGGATGCCCTGAATGGTAGTCAGTTGAAATGGGAAATATCTGATGATATGTTAAGAAGAAGATATCCATATGGGTACCTGAACTTTGGCCACACCTTACAAAGAGTGAATAAGTATATGGAGTGCATGCAAAAGTGTGGATCCAGGTGGCATGGCCTCAGGTACAGATTCCCTCTTAATTTTCTCCCTACAAAACAATATCACAAGCAATATCAGGTTCAGAATGAGAAAGATTATTGGATGGATGTGTTCATGAGTAATGGGTACAGAGGCATTAGGGAGGATATTTTTGGGGTGTACAACCTTACTACACTGCATATATAGGAGGAGGTTGAGGATTCTGACTAATGGGATGCATGAGGACATGCATTTGCTTCATATGGGGGGAGATGTTGAGTCATGGAAATGATGACTTTTTTCCTAAGGATAGACCCAAGGTTCAATGCTCAAGAGTGCACCAACAAAACCGTAACTACCGACCCTTTTGGCAACACCTGCGAAGTAGATGATGTCTCACCCGAGGTAGAGGCAGGGGTGGTTTCAAGATTCAGGTGTCTGCAACCTTAGCTGGGACACATATATGTGATTATACTACTTACAACATGCTTAGCATCAGTCAAACATTAATATACAAACCTTATTGTATTTCGCAGATAGCACAGAGCATCACAATGTTCACTTAGATCTATAGTATCTCAGCACTTAACAATAGTAATACACTAGGTCTTGCAGATTAGCACTAAGCACTCACATATACATTAGATCTAACAATCATATATATCTAAGAAGCACAAAGCATAAGTGAATATATCAAAATCACATCACATAAGAAAAGATAAACACAATGAATCAAAGCACAGAGCATTACACACAGATTTACGTGGTTCACCCCCACCCTGGGGCTATGTCCACAAACTCTTCTTATTTATTAGTATCTTCAATCATCTATTATAGCACAGAGCAAAAAATCCCTTCTTTCCAAAGGACAAAAGGTCTACACAACTCACTAGATCCTTCTTCCTCACACTTCATCACAAATCCTCTTACAATAACTTGCACTTAGCCTTGCAAGCTTGTTTGTATCATGCACATATAATTTACAATCTACGTTCGATCACACAAATCTAGTTATTAGCACTAAGCCATCTACCATACATCCCATAGATGTGCTTCTCTCTTCTATATAGCCTAAGCATTTATTTATACATTACAAGAGTGGGCCTAAGTGTGGGTAAACACACAGGACAACATCCCTTTCCCATTACATTAACCCAAAACCCCTAATAGGGGCCCAAAAGTGGACCGATATGCTTCGCTTGCCGATCCTTCTTTGACTAGCTGTCACGGTTCCAAAATAGGTCAAAATGACCCAAGTTATCCCAAAACTTGGTCAATGGCCAACAGGCCCCCAACACTCACCTGTGACTCGTCCTGAGTAAATCTGGTCTACACAATTGTGCTTTGAAGGTCTCGAGCTTGGCTCGAGATGATTCAACCTACTACTTTGCTGTGACCTCTTGTTGGGTGAATTCCAAGATCATTGTGTCATTTACTGGTCCTTCTAGGTATTGTTATGTAGTGATGACGACTTGCTTAGTTCTGCTTCCTAGCTTTCAATCTTAGCAAATAATATGCATGCCTTGTCTTGCATCGGTTGGAGTTGTTGAGTTACTTCCATGACCTTGCTCTGGATCATATGTATCTGTTGTTGAGTTGTGTGTTGTTCATGAGATATTTTTATTTTGTCCACTACAGACAAAGCCTTTAGTTGTGCCTGTAATGTATCTGCATGCTGCCTTTCTTCCTGGAGTTGTGACTCTAGTGCCTATAACTCCGGGTTCTCTATAAGGTTCTCGAAGATCTGGGCACTCTAGTTACTGAGTTGCTTGCACTCTGAGGAAAGAGCTTTCAATCAGTCAATTGTTCTTTGAGCATTTGCTTCTCACTGGTCTCTTATCTCCTTGGGGGTCTCAGGCACAATGCGGAGTTCTAGATCAACAATGCGTTGCTGCAGCTTCTGTATAATGTCTTCAAGCTCTGCCACCTTCTGTGGAACTCTCTCTTCAGCTGGTACTTCGATAAAGGTCACCGAGCAGAGTGATTTGTCGACTAGTTCCTTTACTTCAAGCCTCTCTACGAGCAACTGCTCCTTACTTTGCTATAGCTCTACTTTCTCTTTATCCCACTGTACTTAAAGAGCAAGTTTTTCTCTTTCGGTAGGACTACGCTTCTCAACAAGTACTCTCTGTACCTGTGTCAGAGCCTGGGTGGTTCATGCTGAGTCTTCTTGAGCTTGTCGAAGGCGAGCTTCAACCATGTCAGCAATCTGGTGAAGTTGGGTTGGTTAGTCTCCTGGTTCTACTATCCATGTTGTTAAAGGCATGGTGTGTATTGCATGGTTGAACTGGAGTTCCTGTTGAACTCCTTCGAGTTAGATCTCTATACGGTTATACATCTGTTCATGCTTCACCTCTTACTTCTCTACTATCTCCTTTGAAGCATCATTCACTGTTGCAATGATGAAATCAAAGTCATCCAATGCGAGGGAAGTTTTCATCTTGGTCACAGGGGTTCTAGGCTTTTTTCGAGAGGATGCTTTTAGAGGTGAGACCTTACTTTTCTTTGACAAGTCTTCTTCATCCCTAGGCAGTGGTACTTCACCTTTATGTTGTTCAATTTCTATGCCTTCTATCTCTTCACCATCACTTCCTTTGTCTAGTTTGAACTTCTACGCGGTGGTACTGTCTACTTCGTGAACCTCTTTAGGCTTCTTCATTTTTCTTGGTCCCGATGTGTCCAGTATAGTCTCTGGGATATCAACATCGGATAGCTCTGTGGGGTTCATTGGAATGAGAAGTTCTGCTGACCAATCCTTGGTGATCTCTTTGAGGTCTTCTTCAGTCAACTTGTAGTAAGATTGCAACTATTTCTTATGTTCATCAGCTCACGCTATTATATACATGAAGTGGCAATCTGCGTTGAACTTCATTAAGGTTCTGAATCTGTGGAGCGCATTTGGGGTAGTTGGAGGCATAACCTAGATGGAGGTATTTAGTTGGTTGTAGTGTACGTGGAAGACAACATTTGAATACCATTGCTTGTTCATATCAGTCAAGTACCTTAGGGTACTGAACCTCGTAGTCAAAGGTTCAAATGGCTCGGTCTCTGGGAAAGTGGCACCCTTCAGAAGCTCCCATTCTATGAAGGTGATCAATATGAGAAGCCAACTGAAATGGAACTCATACCCTTGGTCTTGCACTTCCCTGAAATCTAGTTCAATCTGATTCACCAAGTACATCAACTAATTCATTTGCAGACCCTCGATGCACTTCCCTGCAAGGTCAACGACAAATCCAATTACTTGGGTGGGACGGTTCTTGCGGACTAGCTTGCCTGTGATCAACTGACAGGCAAGGCACACTATGCCACTCTAAATAGATGATACCTTGTAGCCTCGCATGCCTTTCTCGACATCAGCATAGGTTTCTTTGATCTTCGTTGCTAGTGCTCTGTCGGTGGTCCTTCCAGGATAGAATTCCTATGGATCAGGTTCTTGCATGATGAGTCTTGTGAGCCGATTAATCAAGGTGGGATCCACCATGACATAGTGGTTAAACCACGAGAAGCCTCCATGATAGAAAGACAAGAAGTAGCTTTACGCATGCATTCACCTGCTGGTGTCTGCCAAAGTGCGAGATCTTCATGAAATTCAACAACGTTGACTGCACGAGGTTCTGGGTCCAAGACTACAGGATGATCTTCGAGTTATTTCCCTTCGTCTTCATTAGATACTTGTGTGGGGTGAGCATACTATAGAATTTCCTTTCTCCGAGGTTGAAGTCGCTAAACTTTAATGCTGCGAGCTTGTCCTGATCGAAACAAACTACGCACACCCCTTTTGGCAGGTACGCAGTAACCATAGCATACTCAAATTCTTGAGGCAGACTGTCACAGTTGATTTCACCATGCAGAGGGGGTAGGTAAGCAGGAAAAATGCTTGGAATTATTTTAGCATTCACCAAATCGTCTCTATGTTTAGTACACTTCTCATCGACCCATCGAGATGATCCTTCTTGGGTAGTGGATGGAGAAGTTGCTACTCCTCTTGTCGATGATGCTTGGACTCCGGTGTAAATTCCTCTTTACAACATGACTCTCTCAGTCATTAAATCAAGGAGAAATTATGTGATGGATTCTTCGACTGCGGTGAGTTTTTCAGACATATGCGCACAGAATAAATAATCGAGGTCACAATGATCTTGGGCACTGCATGGGAATGAATAATGAGGATGTGATGATCACCGTAGACACTTTCTAGTCTACGAGCTTCAATTTATCAGTTGGAAAAAGTGTTCTTTGAGCATGGCGCGATGAGATAAATGGGTAATCTCAGCAATGGTTGGATTGCAACAGGTATGGGGCCTCTGTTAACTCTGTTTTATCCATTTGGGAATTGTCCAATGGTATAGTGGTGATCCTTTGATGCTTTTCTATCTGTTTGAGGTGGAAGTCGAATGGGAATATCAATCCAACGACTATATTACTTCGCCATGGTGAAGTGACCCATGTTGTTGTTCTGATATCTCGGTGAAGCTCAAATTATGCGATGTTCCATCTGGAATCTCTTGCAATTTCACCCTCTTCTTATTTAACTTTCAATCTTTCTTTCCAGTGAGCTTTGTCTCAGTAGTTATTTTCCCATTCTGATTCCTATTTTCCTTGGATATAGTAACTTCGCACTACTAAGGTTCTTTCATAGGGTTCCAGTATAACATCTCTTCTTTATCTGAGATAGAAACTTCAGTCTTCTGTGAGTCCTCTGGAATTTTGATAACTTCGATCTCCAGGTTCCTAGTGTGATTTGGCTTTGATCTGTTCTTCAATCAACTGCGCAATCCTTCTGGTCATGAAGCCTTTTAACTCTTGTCTCTATTGTTCTAAAACTTTTTCTTCTTCCTTCTTTCTAGCTTGATCTCTTTCAATCCAAGGATTTTCAAGTAACATAGTAAACGGGGTGTTGTCCTCAATGAATTTGATAATCTCAACATCTTGCTCTGTCAAAGTTCCATTGGTCTTCATAGATATCCGAGTGAGCCTTCCAAATAGGTTTACCAATTTTCCTTTGAATAACCCTATTGCTCCTAGAGATGGCTTCATAGTGTTGCACCTCTTATGTCACCTTAGTGAGAAAAATAGAGGTGCTTGCAAGCTAAGTTGGGTCTGCTGAGCAGGATAGCTGCAAGGAAAAGAGTTAGAAGAAGAAATAGAAAACAACAACTAATAATTAAACTAAGAAATGGAATAAAAACTAAATTTATGAGCATAGGGACATAGAGACAAAAATAACAATGAGACCCATGTCACCAATGATAAGGATGATATTAGTGAAAGAAAACTCCGAGAAGCAAGGGGACTATGAGTCCCTTATTCCTCCAAGGGAGGGCTCTTGGACCCCCACAAGTAAGCTCTTCTTACGACAAATAAAATGAAAAATGGTGAAAGAACTCTTTGCTAATCCACTCAAGGGGTGAGATGGATTGCCCAATGCAATGGTGCAAATATACTCTTGGCAAGGATAGAGTCCTCAAGAGAATAATGGCACCATAACTTTGCTTTGAATTCCTTGAAAAATGAAGTGTATCCATGGCCTTTTTATAGCATTCCTTTGAGCTATTGTTTAACTAGTTTGTAGTGTGTAAAGAGGCTAATTAGGGCATTTCTAGGTCTTTGACCAACCATCCAGTCAAATCCAGTCCAGATTTGAGTGTCAAATCGGCTTGGGAGCTGAACCATAAGTGGCTGGGAGGCTGACCACTCTCATAAATGCGTCATTTCTTAGGTGCACAGATTTTTGCGATAATAGTCGCACATCGTGAGCATGTGTGCGATTTCTGCGTTCCTGTTCCACGCATGTGCGTGCGTGCCCAGTGCCTTCATAGAGCCTTTCAATTTTTCACTACTTTGTATAGTTTTTGACCCTTTATGAATGCTTTGGTGTTAATTCAGGTCCATGGATGACTTCATCACTGTTCGACGATGCTGAATTCTTGTAACCATGTGCGGACGAAATTTCATTGATAACAGATGCCCCCTGATGAATGAGGTTAGGAGCATACGTATAGCTGAAATCCATCAATGTTTATTCTACTGAGAGTGGTGTTGTAAGAGAGAGAAATAGTGGGATCATCCAGAGCGATCCATTGGAGGGAAAAAGGAACTCGTAGAACCCAACCTTCCATGAGGTGTGTGAAAAAGAAAACTGTGTACAAACGAGGCGGGCATGCCCCATGCTCGTGTCATGTAACTCAAAAATAGGAATGAAGTGTTGGTGTAGAAAAATACAACGCCCTCAGGGGTGGTCATGATAAAGGAAGAAGACAATTTTGTGGATGAACATACTTTGAATAGTAGGCAGTGATCGCGGTAATAAGTATCACCGATTATGTGGGCATTGATAGCCCAGCCAAGTTCAGAGGTCTTCGGCAAGTGGAAGAACTAACTGTAATAGTCCCAAAGTAAGACCCACCGTAACATGAGAAAGTGTTGACGTCAAATGTTATGGGGGTCAACGACAGCAGGGAGAAATTGTTTTTTTCCCTGTGTCGTCTAAGATCTCTCATTCGGTGGGTATTGAGAATCAAGATACTGTCACCCTTCTGGAAAACTGTGTTGATGTCGACAAAAAAGGGGGACGCGACTCCCAGAAGAAAATGGCATCATGAAATCTACTAGGTGAGGAAGTGGAGGAGGTACATGGACGAATTCAAGATGTATGAAGACTCAAGACTTCCCTTGGTTGGAGTATATGTGAGATAAAAGTGGCCACAACCGTTCAACGAGGTCAAGTGTCAGGGGGATGACAAGACCGAGGATAAGTTGTGCCAGAGGCAGAACAAGGTGAACAAATTCAGAGGGAAGAGGGAAATGGCCTATGGGGTACTCTAAAGATATGGATGATCCCGACAAGGGTGGATGATAAGTAGTGCTCCAACCAAGGGTGACATGGGTTGCGGTTGGCCAAAATAGGGAAGCAGGTTGCCAAAGGTGACAACAAAAAGGTAATGTAATGACTGGAGATAAAGGTGTTTGTACAATAAATAATGAATAATTGGGGAGAAGTGTACAAATACAGAAATGGGTGCCCCAATGTCATATGGTTGTCCCAGGTAGGGAATAATTTGCTCGAAGAACTGATGAAGGGTGGGGGCCCCATGGGTGGGTTTTTGTATGAGGTAGGTGAAATGAAGGGATATTTACAGATGGGTAAATGGATTTTGGATTAAATGGAGGGTTCATGCTACTGCGGAGATGCAGCCCGACCATAGAACCATAGAGAGAGAAGCTGGGAGTCCATTGGGAAATCTAGCAAAATGAAGAGAAGGAGTATGTGGTTGATTCACGACATGATGTAAGACTATCGGGGCTCCCATCCCTAAAGGGTTTTGAAAAACAACATGAGTGTCAGAAGTGCAAAAGGGTGCTATGAATGGGACAACTCATGTGGGTAAGAGTGCTACTGGGTGATAGTACCGAAGATGCAAATGGAGGTGTGGGTACTACAGAGCCAGAAATGGGGATCCTAGAGGCAAATGTCAGAGGGTGTGACTAGAAATGTAAGTGAGATTCAGAGGGAATGAATACATGCCATTGTTGAGTATATGCCTAAAGGGGTTGTGTCGATGTATGATGACCAAGTACCTACACACATGAAAACCAAATACCCGACGTGACCAATATCTGAAGATAATCGAATATATGATCATGTATTTGATAAGTGTGAATATGCGCATGCGTACCTGATCAGGGTATGAAAAATGGCACCTCGGGGGCTCAGGATGAAAAGAGGCCTAGGGACTATCATGATGTAGATGACGGGATGTTGATCCCATGGCTGAAGATGGATCGAGAAATGGACACCTGGAGCTCCCAGAATGGTGAGTGGAAGTTTGGCAAAAAGGCCTATATATAGTTGTAGGGCCCACATTGCCACCTCATTTGTACTTGCTGCTATAGTGATTGGATGAGAATCATTCAAAGGAGATTGTGAAATTCTGGGAGGACAAGGCATCCGATCGAGGACCCGTGAGCTTCAGGTTAGTGGTTTGATCATCCTGCATAGAATTAGGGTTTCATTTTTTGGGCAGGGGCTATGTTGAGGGTCATACAGGGGGGTTTTATGGGTGTGGGCCCCACGTGCGCAGGCAATCCGGTAGTAGGCGCACACACGTGCGCGCCTACCCACTGGATAGGCACGCATGGGAGCGTTGGTAAGGGGGTAGAGGGTGCGCACTATGGGCACACCTGTCGGTTGAACAGGAACGCACATGTGCGCGCCTGTAGAGTGAACAAGCGCGCCTGAGAGCGCTCATGTGTAGTGAACAAGTGCGCACACGTGCGTGCCTGTGTAGTAAACATGAACGCATAGGGGCACACCTATGGGGTGTACAAGTGTTCATGTGTGCATGCCTTTGGGTTGAACAACCGTGTCATGGAGGCTTAGGACGGTTTTATGTGTTGCAGGTGAGCTTTGTGCACGATGCCTATTGGTTGGCAAGAGCGGGATTGGTCCCAACTGTGAGACGCTGTGGCTATTGAGGATCCAGGTGTACGTGCAACTTTGGCAGCCTATGGGCTACTGAAGTTCTTTGAGTTCCCATTGATACAAGTGCAGGAGTATCTCCTGCAGTTTCTTATCCGGATGTGGAGTCCGGACCTGCACTGCTTCATAGTGCGGGGAGAGCAGATTCCCTTCACTGCGATGGAGGATGTGTATTTTTGACTGGGCTCCCATTTCGGGGAACGCCCCTATTGGTAGAACCGGTGCTACCGAGGGATACGCCATTAGTGACAGTTGGCCAGAGATATTGTTCTGGGCCGAACTATATATCTGACACAGTCGTGAGCATTGGGGTGATGGATGCCCTAGCGCATCGCTGTATAACAACGATGATTGTGAGAGTTTATGGTTCGATGGAGACACAATGGATCAATGGTGGCCTACTGATGGTGATGGAGAGAGTGTTGGCCAACGAGCACTTCGCCTGGGGGCTTATGCTACATGCCGGGATGGTAGGGCAGCTGGACCAATGTGGACCCATGGATACGGGAGAGTTTGCCTTTGAGTCCAACCCGGTGGCCTAGTTTCTAGAGAGGGTGCCGATGTTGCACCCTAGGATTCTATTGGGTGCGCCTGGGGTGCGAGAGCCGCGATTGAGGCGGTGGTCAACTATGTTGCTTCGCTATGGTGGTGGCGAGGGTGGCCACTTCTTTACTGCAGAGGCGACGCAGGTATGGCGAAAAATGCCACAGGTGATATTGCGGTACCCCTATGCCAGGGTTGACTTTCGGGAAGATCCAAACATGGTACTACCTCCAAGGGAGGTGTTTGACTGCCGAGGTATGTTGATGATGTTGATATGTATGTTTTTGTGTTTTGAGATAGAATGACATATGTATATGATATAGATGTTGATACTATCTATTGTTTGTTTGTATGTGCAGATGTGGCACCTCGCGGGTGCGAGGTGGATTTGTAGAGAGCACCGACTTGTCAGGAGCCGGAGAGACTGCTGCGGGGAGAGAGACGTCGGCGGGAGGACACCGCAATGCGACCAGCTGATTTGGAGAGGGTAGCGATGAGACACCAGTTTGATGACCCTAGTGCGGGGTCATCAAATGCTCCTCCGGCGGCTGCCGGAGTGAATTTTGAGGACATACGTTGTCACCTAGAGGCAGTGTTACAGGATGTGGTTGAGGGCATGTGGTCTCGCATCCAGGATGAGGGTATCCTGGAGCAGTGTGTGGGGGTTATGCTGCCATGGCAGGCTGTAGTATGAAAAGCAACAGTGGTTGGTGCTACAATTACCAGACGACTACTGCCGAGGCAGGAGAGAATGGTAGGGGGTGGACCACCACCGCCTAAGGGAGGGGCAAGGGGTGGTGGGCTGCCACCGCCTGAGGGAGGGGCAGGTGGTGGTGCTCTAGAGGCAGCGTGAGTGGTGTTCTATGTATTGATGTATTTTTGTGTATATAGGATATTGAGCCCATTTTGTACCGAGGTGCTTCATTGGCCTGTGGATAGTTGTATTTTTGTATGTAAACATTTGGATGGAACTATGGACCTTTCGATATATACATGAGTATACAATTTTGAGATCTATGTGGTGTTTACATGTGTTTTGTTAATGTATTGATCATGTATAATCTATATATGTGATGACAGGTTGTTGATATGTTTATGTATGTGTAGAGGTAGCTTGATGAGATATATGCCAGTCTAACACAATATTAGCTAGGTTATCTGTAATTTGATTCAATTGTCTTGGAATATGTGTAAATGTAATGGAATCAAAATGTCGAGATAAAAGTCTAACCTGCAGGTATTTGTGAAAGAGACAAGGATCGCAGATGTGGTACACATTGTTGAGCTGGAGTACGACCATTTGAGAGTCGAGAAAGACACTAAGGTGGCAAATACGATGATGCTAGGCATCAGCCAGGAGGCCGATGACGACAGTGTATTCATCTTGGTTGTTGGTCACTGAACCCAAACATATGTTGCTCGAATGGAGAATTTCATGTGAGGGGGTGTAGAGAGCCCGAGCGACTGAAGCAATATTTTGTGTCCAACGGATGGCACCATTGGTGTAACCGATGTGGTATGCTAGTGGAGGAAGCATCTGTCAATAGCATAAATGATAGTTTAGACGTGAGGGATGGAAAAAAGATTAAAAACGCTATAAAATAAATAACCTAAAGTAGAATGACTATGTTTAAGCATAAAATTTCTTTAAATACAACCTGTTGACAGGTTCTTTGAGGGAGAGGCCTTCGGGGGAGGCCAGGATGTATGCACCTTTGGTGAGGCAATGTTGGATAATTTATGGGCCATGCCATAGTGACTCGAATTTTCCATGGCCAAAGGTATCATGAGCAATATCATAAGCCAAGACGAGGTTGCCTTCGCGAAATGAGCGAAGGTTGACATGTAGATCAAAGGTAGCCTTGGATCATTTTTTAGATGCCTCATTGTTCTGTAATGAAGATCGACGATCTTCATCCAAAGACTCTAAGTTCAGCAAGCGCTGCTCCATTGGAGCAGTGTCGGGTAATAGCTCAATTGCGATGCGTAAGGTGGGAATTTTGCAGTCGATGGGAAGAGTGGCCTCAACTCCATGGACTAGATGAAATGGTGTGAAACCAGTAGTTGTTTTCACAGCCGTACTGTAATCCCATAGAGCAGAAAATAACATATGATGCCAATTGGTTTTATGTTTATTAACCATGCACTGTAACATGGTCTTGAGGACCTTGTTAACTGCTTCAACTTGTCCATTAGACTGAGGGTAATATGGTGAGGCAAACTCGTGAGAGAATCCTAACCGAGATGAGAGTTCGATGAATATCTCATTCTCGAAGTGTTTCCCGTGATCGGAAATGAGTTGGAGTGGTAATCCAAAGCGAGATATGACATGGTTAAAGAAAAAATGCGCTGTGGTGTCAGCGGTGTTGTTGAAGGTGGGCATAGCTTTTGCCCATTTTGTGAAGTAATCAACGACGAAAACAATGTATTTGTGACCATTGAAGGAGGGGGGATTATAAGTCATGAAGTCAATGCCCCATTTACAAAAAGGGTCGGCGGTGATGACAGGATGAAGAAGAGCCAGGGGAGCTCGGGTTTTATTGGCATAAAGCTGACATTGCTCACATCGTTTCACAGTGTGAATGCAATCATGAAACAAGGTAGGCCAAAAGTAACCAGCTCAGATAATATTCTGAGCAGTGGATATAGCCGAAAGATGGCCCCTGTATGCGCCATTGTGGAAGTCGTTTAAGACTCTATCGGCCTCATCAATAGTCATGCATCGATGAAGAATGGTTTCGACTCCTCGCCGGTATAGGATGTCTCCGATGAGGAGGTAGCGGGGGGCTTGATGGCGAATATGAAGATGATCATCTCGTGAAAGGTGGTTACCGAAATTTTGAGTTTGGAGGTATACAAGGAGGTCGTCGTACCAAGGATCATCCGAAGTGATGTAAAACAGGTGTTCGTCAGGAAAGTCGGTGTTGACGAGTGTATTGGTGGTGTCAGAGGGGAGGGCCATGACAAGTTCGGAGAGAACGAGGGCCTTCTTACTATTGGGTGTTGAGAACTCTAGGTTGTACTCTTGAAGGATAATGATCCATCAAGAAAATTTCTCGTTAACTTGTCGACGACTGAGCAAGTATTGCATGGGGTTGGAATCTTCTACGACCTTGGTTGTGCGAAGCAGAATGTAGTGGCGTAGTTTTTGGACGACGAGGATGACTGGAAGAGCAAGTTTCTCTTTGTGTTTATACTTCAAGGGGGGCCCTCAGAGGTTTTTACTAACATAATAAATGACATGCTCACGATTGTCATCACCGAGCTGGACAAGAACTCCTGCTACTGACACAGTTGAGGCTGATATGTAGAGGATGTAGTCACGATTGTAGTCAGGTGCACTATTTAAAGGTGCATTTGAGAGCGTCATTTTAAGATCGTCAAATGAGTATTGGGCATGGTCGTCCCAGTGAAATGGGATGTCGTGACATAGTAAGTGAAGGAAACCGTGTGCCTGTATGGCTTAGTCTGGGATAAACTATCGTAGAAAGTTATCTTTGCCTTGTAGGCTCTGAAGTTGATGTAAATTCTGGGGAGGTGGAATTTCGGTGATAGCTTGGACTTTGAGGGGGTCCACGGTAATACTGCTTTGGGAAATGATAAAGCTGAGGAGGCGCCCTATGGTGACACAGAACACACACTTGAAAGGATTCAAGTGGATGTTGTACTGACGACACCGTTGAAAGATGATTTGTAAATCATCAAGATGTTGGGTGCGTTTCTTGGATCGAGTTGTGAGGTCGTCCAAGTAGGCGAGGATGATATGAGCCAGATCGTGAAATATGTATGTCATAGCTCATTGGAAAGTTGTGTTGGCATTATTTAAGCCAAAAGTCATGACACGATATGCAAAAGTACCCCAAGGGGTACTGAATGCAGTTTTATATTGATCGGTAGGGTGAATTTGAATTTGATTATAACTAGAGAATCCATCCATAAAGGATAGAGCCTTGTGGCCTACGCAATCGTCGATAATTTGATCGATGAAAGGCATTGGAAAGTTGTCTTTGGGACATGTGTGATTGAGATCATGAAATTTTGTGCAAACGTGGATAGTGCCCTATGTTTTGTTAACGGATATAGGGTTGGAAACCCATGATGTATAGGCGATGGGGTAAATGAACCCAAAAACACATAATTTGTCAATTTCTTCTTTGATGGTCGCTGCTTTGGATGGGTGTAGCAGTCGTTGTTTTTGACAAAATGGTGTAATGTAGGGCTAGGTGTCGATAGAGGGATCGAGGCCAAGCATTTCCATGTATGACCAGGCAAAAATATCCCGATATTCCTAGAAGAGGGTTGTATAGGCGGTGATTTCCTGAGGAGTGCAAGCAACTCCAATGGTGATTTCTTCGATGATGCCATTTTGGATGGAAATGTTGATTTTAATGGTTGGGGAAATGTTGGCCATGTTGCCTTATTCAAAAGCATCAGGGGCAGGAATGGGGTTTTTGAACCAGTCGATAGGCCCTGATGGGATAAAATCCTTGTTTTCGACTGTATAGATGGGGTGTTATTTAGGAGGCGCGGAGGCTTACTGTGGAAAGAAGAGTGCATGGTGGTGCAGTGCATCCTAGGGATAGTCTGGGTGGCTTAACTCTTCGAGTATTTCTTTGTCGCAGTTGAAGTGACGAGAATACAAGGGGTCATGAGGAGTGATATCGGTGACTGTTGTCGTGTAGTTTCCCTCTGGTGAGGAAGAAGCAGGGGGAACAACGCTAGGAGATGGTGAGGGTTTACTCAACATAAACTAGATATTGAAGTACTTAGGGGTACCCATGGTAGTTGGGTGTAAAATGTTTGTGGGGGAATGAGTGAGAGAGTTGGGGGGATTGGGGGGTGAATCCTCAGATAAGTCATCTAAGAACCATGGAGGCATTGGAAGGGCCTCGGGTTCGTGAGAAATGACATGAAGAGCCTCTAGTGATGAGGTAATGGAAACTATCGATGTTGCAGGTCATTGGAGCAGGGTCAATTGGTGTTGCCTGTATTCAAGGATCATAGGACACTGGTATGTAAAATGATCTAATGAGTTGCATAGAGAGCAGGGGCATCTCATACGTTCATTGACTGAAGTGGTGACATAACGAATGTCAGTGATGTTTGTTGAGGATGACATAGCAGGATTGGGGTTGCTCTGGAAGCTCTGGGGTACTGCGGATAATGTCTGCCGAAAGTGTGGTAGTGTTGGGAAATGGTGGGTATAATGGCCATATTCTGAACATATAGCACAAGCGAATTTGGTCTGCAACCCTTTACTACTAGAATGGGGGGTGGTAGTGGCAGTATTTGCTATAGTGGTGAGTGTTGGGGGAGTTTGATTGAGTGGAATCAAATTCCTTAACTCTGGTAGAGAAGGGAAGTTGTTGGTTTGGTGTCCCTCTTTCTCACATAGTGTGCAAGGAGGTTGGATGCGGGGAGGAAGTGGAGTGGTGGGTTCCTTCTTCTTTCTCCTGCCCCTAGCTGTGGTAGGGGGGTTAGTGAGTGGGGGTGTGGGGGGTATGGTGGGAGTAAGTATGGGAATCGTCATGGGGATTCTTTCTTTTTGGGGGTGAAGGGATGGTCGAGGGACCATCTCTGGTGGGTGTAAATACCAAACTGGGATTGCTAACACCACATTAGGTAGGGTGAGCATTGCGTCTACCTGGAAATCTTTAATTCCTGGTGGAGGGTAAAAGAAGGGAATTTGGGTAATGGCTTGGGGAACTGTCTCCCAAACTGGGATATGTCCTTAGGGAGAGGTGGAATCGTGGACTGGTGGGGTCGACGAGTGTGTAGGAGGTTCTTGAGGGGAGATTTATGCGATGAGTGGGATGTCAGATATGATAGAAGCCTCTGTAGGAGGAAGGGTATCCTCTGTATGATTTTTGTTAGATGATATGATGCATACTTGATTGGAAGGATGAAGGACTGGTGGTGCTCCATGGTAAGTTCCTAATAATGATGGATCTTTGAAAATTTTGGGACCCATCTCGATGAGTGGGTATGCATCATGGCTCGTGTGGATGAGAGGAAGAATGTTATCAATGTTGGTAGATGGATTAGGCTCATAATGTGAGACTTGGTCAATAGTAACGATCTTCCCGTTGTGAGGGAACATCATTGTCTGAAAGATGAAAGATGCCACTGCTTTCATAGCGTACATGTAGCTATGACTGAACAGGATATTATAGTAGAGTGGGGCGTCGGTAACTTCGATGTCGATGAGAATAGTCTTGCCCCCGAGTTCGACAGGGAAATTTTGGAAGATCCCTTCAGGAGATGATGGTTGCCCATCATAACCTCGTAAGGCGATGGCAGAGGGTATGAGTTTGGGGGAACCAAGTTTCTGCCATACTGTTTTGGACATAATGCATGTAGATGCACCTTCATCGATGATACACCAATGAACTGTGATGTTTTGTATTTTTATTGGTATTTGAAAAGCGATCAAGGCGAGAAGGTGAGGTTCTCTGCTGTCAAGATCAAAGGTAATGAGTTGGGTATCTGCGGGGTCGAATTCCCCTAAGGCGGAAAGTAATGATTTCCATTGAGTGGGACAAGTTTGGAGGACCTCCAAAATTGACATGGCAATCGGGGATTGTGCTAAGTCATCTACCAAACTATAGTTATGAGCTGCCCTAGCTTGTGGGTTGTGGACATTCCTGCGCAATGGGATGTGAGGGATGTGAAGAGGTGGCTCAGCGGTAGGGTGAGAAATCATCAATGGGGGTCCCGTCGGTGCAGGGTTTGTCTCTGGAGGGATGGGAGGAGACTTAGCAGGTGCATGATACTGTCGATTACGTGTTTGCAGAAGGATTTCTTCCTCACTAGTGAGGAGAATTGTGCGATCTGCTAGATTGTTTGGGTTGAGGTATTGTCCCACCTGAGGTGGGGGATGCTGTGTGTCTTGTTGGGTGTTTATCACACATTGATGTGGAATAGGATTTTGCAGCATGGCAGGAGGGGGTTGTTGTATGTATTGTTGTGGTGCCTGCTGAGGGGCAGGTGGTGTTGGAGGATGGGGAGGACTACCAGAGTCTTTCAACCATTTGAAATTGGCGATTTGGGGGCAATGATGTGAGATCG
>CBVK0100020313.1:0-39900 GCA_900067695.1 Picea abies
TTGTCCATAGGAGGGTGTTTTATCCTTGTCAATTCAGTGCTACAAAGTATTTCTGTCTTTTGGATGTCATTGGAGAAAATTTCCTCTTCGATTCTGAATCTTCTGCGTAGGTTGTCCTTCAATTTTCTCTGGAATGGACAGAATGACACTCAACATTTCCAGCTATGCAGCTGGGATACCATTTCTAAACCCATTCAAGCAGGGGGATGGGGACTCAAAAACTTAGTTATTTTTAACACATCTCTCCCAACAAACTCTTTCTGGCGGGCGTTAACTCATAACAGCCTCTGGCACCGCATCATTATTGATAAATACCTGGGAAATTTGTCTCTATTAGATTGGATCAGAAAACCTTCGCATTTGCAGCAGAGGGCATCCCCATTTTGGAAGGGTCTAATCTTATCTCCAAAAGTTATCTTGCACTGGCTTAGATGGAGGCCTGGCTCGGGTACTGACATCTCTCTTGGAAGAGACAAGATTCTTGGATTGGAGAACCGATTGATTCTCCCTTCCTCACTTAGATCTCATCTAGAATCCTGTAATATTGTGTGTTTAGCTCAAGCGCATGTGGCGTCCATTGTCACCCCTCTGCCGGATATATGGTACAACAACGGTCAGCTTAATCTTGGTGGTGACGATGCTTCAGACTAGGATGACTTCACTCAAGCACTTAGGGGCGAAGGAATTTCACTTTCCAATACTTCTGATACAATCATATGGGTGGGGGGAGATGCTACAGGTGCCACTACAGTTAAGAATATCTACACAACGCTACTTCAGCAGCTAAATTACCATGCTGACCTGCGGTGGTTCCAACGGTTGTGGAAATGGCCAATTCCTCTCAAGATAAAAATCTTTATTTGGCTCTCTGCAAAAGAAAAGACACTTACCTGGGATATGTTGTGGAAGAGAGGCTGGGAAGGCCCAGGAATTTGCAAGTTATGCAATCAATCTGCAGAAGATATTCACCATATCCTCATTCACTGCCAATTTTCGAGGGCTGTCTGGCAGCGTCTATTCACCCATTTTTCTCTCAACATTCATTGGGATGCTGCCTCTGTCCTAGATTGTTTTTTGCTGTGGTCAAAGGAGAAGTCTGCCCCTCCGAGATCTACACTCTTTCCCTACACGACGCTCTTCCGATCTCACATCTGCAGAAGATATTCACCATATCCTCATTCACTGCCAATTTTCGAGGGCTGTCTGGCAGCGTCTATTCACCCATTTTTCTCTCAACATTCATTGGGATGCTGCCTCTGTCCTAGATTGTTTTTTGCTGTGGTCAAAGGAGAAGTCTGCCCCTGTCAGTTTGGCTGCACATGCTTGCTGGCAGCTCTGGATTGAAAGAAATAAGGCAATATTTGAAGACCGTGCTCCCTCCATTCTCTCAATAACACATAGAATCTTGTCGTCTTTCTCCTGGCAGTCGTCCACTGTTAAGACTCTACCATTACAAGTCTGTGAGTTTACGCATAAGCAAGGTTTCACCTTAGCTTGTTTTGATGGAGCTGCCCATTCCAATGGTCTTTGTTGTGGGGCCGTAGGCATTTTCAGATCTCATCCTTCAAGAGTTACCAAGTGGTTCATCAACTGCGAAGCGGGATCAAATACTAAAGCGGAGCTGCTGGGTTTGTGGGCAACCCTCACTCTGGCAACCTACTGGTCAATTAATCAACTCCAAATCCTTGGTGATTCGCGGGTCATCATTGATTGGATAAACCACAAGTGTAACCTCAGCACTGTAAATATTGAAGGTTGGAAACAAAAAACATTGGAATTGGCTAAAAATTTCAAAGATCTCAGCGTCCACCACATTTATAGAGTGCATAATAAAGAAGTCGATGCCCTCTCTAAAAGAGCTCTAACAGAAATCGAAGGAAGACTATATGTTTACCACTCGAACAGTGGTCTAGAGAGTCATCCCTCATGCATTAATATCTTTGAATTGCCAAGGGATGGTGAAGGGTAAATGACACCGAGTGCAGCCTCAGCTGTGTTTTTCAGCCAAAAATGAGCAGTTTTTTTCTGGCAGATTACCACTCCAGCATCCTTCAGTTAATTAAGTCGGCACAGTGCTCTTTCCATTCTGCCTATTACTAGTATTTCAGTTTTCTGATGCTTCCTTCCGTCACCAATTATATTGGGCTGTTGTGGGGACTGTTTTCATGTCTTTGTGTTGATGTAAAAAAAATTATACTTAATATAAATTTGCGTTAATTTTTTCCTGGAAAAAAAAAGAATGAAAATCTTCATACTTTTTTGTGGTATATTAGATTATTATTAATAGAGATCGAAATTTTTCTTAGTAAATTTTTAAAAATTAATTCTAGTTAAGTTGCTAAGGGAATTATTACCTATGTCAAAATATGTGTAAAGTTGATGTGAGTGAAGGTCTCCTTAATCATATCATGATGTATTATGGAGACTACATATAGTTAGTAACAGGGTTTGGATTACAAAAACACAATGTTTCGATGTAGGAATTGTCAACAAAGATTGCATTTCAAGGATACCTATCTAACAACCCTAGTTGTTTCGAGAAAACTTAAAAGCAACAAGTTGATAAGAAGACAACCAACATAGAAGAAACTCCCCAAGGCAGTTGCACTAACCAAGGTTCCCAACCCTCTCTTTGAGGGGTATGATGTCGATATGGTCTTAGTGTCCCTTCATTTTTGTAGGTAGTGCATGCTAAAAAACCCCTCAAACGAGATGAAGAGGCATTGTGAATAAGACAATTTGGACAGGAAGGGAATTAGTGTCTCTATCCCACACTGAATATGCAAGGCATCTAGAGTGAACAATACCTCTATCAATGACAAGATTTTTAGATAAATGGAAATAAATTAACAAAAGAGAAAGAGGAAAAACAAAAACTTTACTTTTTCTTCATATTCACAACCAAAAGATTTAGACGAATAATGTATATATTTAGAATATGTCAAATTAACTAAATTGGAAATTGATTTTTGTTGGATAAAATGTATAGCTATAAACTTACGCCAAGACAAGGTGATTAAAAAAATTTAAACCGTAATTCTCAATAGGTGTGGCTCAAATTATTTATATACACTTCTTTTGGGGGCATGGCTCGTTGACATCCTCTAGAAACTTCGTAACTCTAGGAGATTGTATATTCAATCCACCTATTGCTTCACTCGTAACTTTGGTCTTGTGGGTGGTGGTTGGTGTGGATTCATGGGTTTGCTCAACAATTACCTAGCACCCCAAGTCCTTGCCAGTGGGTAATTTATGGCAAGTCAAGGGCATTAGATCACCAAAACAATTGTGGAGGTTGAACCTCTTACAAGGAAAAAAAACAAGAAAATAAAATTATATGTTTTAAAGCATAAACCTAGCTTTTAAGAAAGTAGAAGTCAAAATACTTCATGGTAAGATGTGTATTTTTAATTACATCGAGAGATGCATTCTAGATCACAATATGGGGGAGATGTATCGGGAGTAAATGTAACACTAATGTCATGTTAGTTTTTCACTTTAAAAAGAATAATATACTATAATGATAATAATAATAACGAATGTAGATCCATCCTTACCCTGTATTTATCAAATCCCGGGAGGGATCAAATCCCTAAGGTGCAAACCTTCCCACAAGTTTTGCACTATAAAAAATGCACTTTGAAGGATTTGATCCCTCTTAGTGCTTACCAAATCCAAGGTGAAAATGGTTCTACATTGATGTCTATATAGAGCTTTAATAAACCAACATAAATCCATCTTAACCTCGAATCTATCAAGCATTGAGAGTGATCAAATAATTGGTGGTGCAAACCTTTCCTTAAGTATACGTGCCCTAAAAAGTTTTCACCTCCCAATATTTGAATCTTCTCGACTCATGATAAATATGGGATTAATTTCTATTGTTATTTTTTGATATTATTATTTCATTATATTAAGTTGACTTCATATCTGCTTTTAATAAGGTGATTTGATTTTCTTAATTATATGCATTGACGTGTGATGGCTTGCATAATAATAATAATATAATTTGTATGGCCATGGCCTAAACAAACACCAAATTTGATGTATGAAATCCCCTCGTTCATGGGATAAAGGATCCCATTCAAGTAGTGATTTGTCTACTGAGTCTGTGGAGGTGTATACACCTTACCCCCCCTCTAGATTTGAATCTATGACCTCCAAGGAGGGAACAAATGTTCTTAGCTATTAGGCCCACTCTGTACAAAAAGATGTTGCACATTTATTTTGTACTATTATGTGTATGAGATGTGAAAATAGAATCACATACAAAATATCATAAACACTCCACGCTTTATTAATATCTAAACCCTTAAGGTAGGGAAACTCCTTACAATTGATCCTTTTATGAAAGGAATCCACTCTAGTTCACTTGCCTCTTCGAGAGGGTAACCTCCTATTAAGCTAAGCTCCAAATACAATACTCTTCCACACCTCTCATGAGGAGGACTCCATCCTTATTTATAACTAATTAAGAAAACCCTACTCAGAACAACCTCCCAACTACTTAATGGACCTTTTTTAATGAGGCCCCATTACATTTATTCAATAAGTCTAACTACCATAGTGAGCCTTGTTTAATAATATAGTTGACCTATTCCACCTTGCATTGAATGGCCTCCACTATTATTACATCACTATTGGCCCTTCGGCCCCCATCACACCCCCGGGGAGGATCTCGACATTCCACCCACCTTAGAAAAGCATTGTCCTCGATGCTTGTTGTGAGAAGGTATAACCATAAACCAAGGTCCCATGGATAAGTATTGACCACAATGTCGAAGTAAGACAAAGAACCAATGTCCCATGTAGAAGTGTTAGCCACCGTGTTGAAGTAGTCCAAGCTCCACCATAAACTTGAGTCCCATGTACGAGTGTTGAAGATGACACCCAGTTGATGACTCTCGAGCTCCATGGATATCCAATTTTTATGCTCCAAATACCCACCAATGTCATGGGGGTTAAAATAAATAGAATCCTCAAAAATATCATCCACATAGTTGTAAAGGGTCGAGGTTGAATATGAAATAAACAATACCATTGTAGAATATGCAAATTGAAAACTAGGAGCCATAAAGGGCTCCTGATTTCCCTCGATGATGTTCTCTACATAAGGTGGAGTAGAGTCATCATATAGATGATGAAAATAGTTTCCATCCCATAAATGACAACTTTCCATATAGCAATGATCACAATCATTCTCTAAATCATACTAGCCATATCTTTCTTGATTATATTCTTCATCGATGCAAGGGTATGTGGTCCCAATAATATAGATCTCCTGGTATTTATCAATTGTCTCTTTAGTATCTTGGATTCCTCAAGACCAATCTTGGAGAGATTTTTCTAACAACATTATCATATTTCCATTTTTCATGCCCATGATGAGGGTTTGAGAGCGAAATTGTTCAAAGGTTGTAGTGCACGATATATTGATTGGAAGCACAACATATAATATACCAAATGAAACCCCTGAAAATCCTCGATCCAATGGCACTGGTCTGGTGGGAATTTGAGGACCCTGGCAAAATGTATGATCTCTACAATCCACACAACCGTAAAGAAAAAGCTCTAAAATAACTAATTTTAAATCAACAATATCTTCACTTCCTGAACTCCGATTCAGACGGTTTTTTTTGAAATCATTTTATTTTATTTTTTTTGAGAGAGAGAGAGAAACTTAGATATACAACTAGTTTCTCCAAATTCTTCTTAGAAAGCTACGTGAATTGATCTGAGTGTCACTAGCATTTTTTTCCTTTGAAAACCTACAAAATTGGAAGAAAAAATTATTCTTTTTGGCCCAAGAAGAGCTCTAATACAAAATGTTATGTGTATGAGATCTAAAAATAGAATCACATAAAAAATATCATAAACACTATGCACTTTATTAATATCTAAACCGTAAGGTAGGGCAACAACTTACAATTGATCCTTTTATGGAAGGAATCCACTCTTGTTCACTTGCCTCTTCGAGCGGGAAACCTCCTATTGATCTAAGCTCCAAATACAATATTCTCCTACACCTCTCAGAAGGAGGACTCCATCCTTATTTATAACTAATTAAGAAAAAACCAATCACAACAACCTCCTAACTACCTAGCAGACCTTTTTTAATGAGCCCCCATTACATTTATTCAATAAGTCTAACTACCATAGTGGTCCTTATTTAATAATATAGTGGACCTAATCCACATTACATTGAATGGCCTCCATTATTATTACATCTCTATGGGCTCTTCGGCCCCCCATTACACCCCTAGGGAGGATCCCAACATTCCACCCTCCTTAGGAAAACATTGTCCTCGATGCTTGTTGTGAGGAGGTACAACCATAAACTAGGGTCCCATGGATAAGTGTTGACCACGATGTTGAAGTAAGCCAGAGAACCAATGTCCCATGTAGAAGTGTTAGACACCATGTTGAAGTAGTCCAAGCTCCATCGTAAACTTGAGCCCCATGTATAAGTGTTGAAGATGACACTCGACTAATGACTCTTGAGCTCCATGAATGACCAATTAACATGCTCCAAATACCCACCGATGTCATGGGGACTCAAATAAATAGAATCCTAAAAAAGATCATACACATAGTTGTAAAGGGTCGAGGCTGAATCGAGAAGAAACAATACCATTGTAGGATATGCAAGTTGAACACTAATAGTCATAACAGGCTCCTGATTTCCCTCAACGACGTTCTCTACATAAGGTGGAGTTGAGTCATCATATAAAAGATGAAAGTAGTTGTCATCCCATAAATGCCAACAATCCATATACCAATCATCACAATCATTCTTTAAATCATACTAGGCATATCTTTCTCGATCATATTCTTCCTCAATGCAAGGGTATGTGGTCCCAATAATATAGGTCTCTTGATATTTAGCGTTTGTCTCTTTAATATCTTGGATTCCCTAAGAGCAATCTTGGAGAGATTTTTCTAACAACGTTATCATATTTCCATTCTTCATGGCCATGAGGGTTTGAGAGAGAAATTGTTCAAAGGTTGTAGCACATGATATATTGATTGGAAGCACAATGTATAATATACCAAATGAAATCCATGAAAATCCTCGATCCAAAGGAACTGGTTTGGTGGAAATCTGAGCACCATATCAAAAGATACGAGCTCCACAATCCACGCGGTCGTCACAAAAAAAACTTGGAAATAACTTATTTTAAATGAGCAATATTTTCACTTCTTGAACTCTGATTCAAACAATTTTTTTCATATCGATTGTTTTTTCGAGAGGAACTAAGATATACAATTACTTTCTTCAAATTTTGCTCAGACACTCCACACTTTATCATATCATAAACACTCCACACTTTATTAATATCTAAACACTAAGGTAGGGAAACACCTTACAATTGATCCTTTTGTAGAAGGAATCCAGTCATATTCACTTGCCTCTTCGAGGAGGCAACCTCTTATTGAGCTAACCTCCAAATACAATACTCTTCCACACCTCTCGTAAGGAGGACTCCATCCTTATTTATAACTAACTACGAAAACCATAATCATAACAACCTCCTAACTACCATAATGAACCTTATTTAATAATATAGTGGACCTAGTCCACCTTACATTGAATGACCTCCACTATTACTACATCACTATGGGCCCTTCGACCCCCCATTACACCCCTGGGGAGGATCCCAACATGTACTACACTATGAAATGGGCCTTTAAACACAAAGACTATTAATTTTTACATCGTAAGGCATTTCCCCCTTGCGAATCCTATGTTTGATGAATATGTGCAAAAGCATCAATCACCATCCAGATCCATTGGATGATGGTTAGTTCATGTGGATTGTTCCACATCCTTTATTTTTGGCCATCCACCTTCCTTGATCCACACATCATGCTATGGTTATCCACTGCCTCTTCCTTGAAGGTTCCCTGTTCCACCCTAGTTAGTTATCTTGTCCACGTATTTAGTGAGGAAAACTTTCCTACCCACTTGCATGTTTGTCTCATGGCTCTCGATCTTGCCAAATTTAGTCCCCATGATGTCTATGTTGGACACCTCCACTTCCTTTAAATTGCAATAATTGTTGAGCTTCTAAGAATGTATGGACTTTATTTTTACCTGCTATCTTTATACAATCGAAGTCTTGACATGACTACCTTCATCCTTCATGTAGTGGTTAAGATCTCCATGAGAAATAAGCAACCATTGGGTGGGCTTGTCATTCAAGATAGCTATAGTTCTGAAAATTGTTTCTATAGTTTTTTGGAAATGTCGACAAAAACTTTAAGAACTAGTGATGCAAAGCCATATAAAAAAGAAAACGTATAATATGGATTATAGAGGATCCAAACAACATTGTAAGAGTTACTCTTTGATCCCTCTTCATCATCTATTGTAGTTAAGGGAAATGTTGTGCAAGAAACACATGGAAAGGAGGTGGAGTTCATGGAGTTGATTTGAGAAGCATGAACCTACGATACTCCATCCCTACCGAGGGTGAGAATTTATTGTTTCTCCCACACAAACTTCATTCCAAACTTCTTGTTGATGTATTAAACAACATCAATAATCAATGTCATTCACTCGTTCAATATAAACTTGGATTTCCTTTGAAAAATGGATGGATCAATACGTTGCAAACAAAATTCATTAGTTTATTTATTTTTTAATAAAACTGGTAGAAAATTTTATTCAAAAAATTATGTAGTGGTGCCACAGATAGAGTCTTTACATAGTTCAAAAAATGCCCATGAAACTTCAAAAACAGGTTGAAGCAAAGTACTATCTATCACAATTCTAACCAGAGCCCCTCAATCTGTCTCAAAATTGCTAAGTAATATGATATATGACCTATAAAAAATACCAAGTATCAAAATACTAAAACATAGCATACATATTAGACATTGGTTGGGTTAGGCTCATCTCGCGCTTCCTCTGAGGATTTCGATGGTGAATTTAAATCTGGTATCTTCCTGGGTAGAGTCGGAGATGAAGCAACATCTGAGACGGTCGGGCATGACGCTGATTGAACCAGAGAAATTGGCCTGGAGCAGAGCTCCACTACCTCCAAGTGAATTGCATCCACTTCATCCCTTAGTGGTGGAATCCTTAGCGTTGTTCAACAAGTAACTCCATTGCAGTTTTCCATTGAGATGAGGCATTCTGCAGACTAATTTGGAGCGGATTTACTAAGTTTACCAGGGCCTCGTGCTCTTCCTCCTGAAGTTATCGTCTCCATCTTCCTACACCCGATCGCATGTTTTCCATGCTGTCAACTAGATCTCCTTCCCACTACGCTTTTGGTGAGAACACTGACCACAAATTATCGATGGGAGAAAGAATTTTGGGCTCTGCTTGAATTGTAACTTCCAACTCACTACCACCCGAAATCATAATGGTCGCTTCCTTCATGGAATACGCTGTATCACCTTGGCTTCGTGTGAAGCGTCACCACCCTGGATGGTGAAGTAACTTCAACCTCCCTCGTCTCCTACCGGAATGAACTTTGTTCATGCGATAATACTAGAGCCAAGTGAGACCATCATTGTGTGGAGTGGCTGAGATCATTTGGAGTAATGGTGACACCAAAAGGGTACGACAACGTACCAAAGCCATAAACAAAGCCCTTGTAAACACTTGTGAATCTGACCAGGAAAGAACGACCATAGAGGAGCGCTTGTGCGAATTTACAATTGAGGCCAAAAGGGCATGGGTTAATTGAATATTGTTTCCACCCGTCAACGTCCCAATCCAAAACGTGCTCCTAACTTCGTTGTCACGTGTTGTTCCCAACCTCATACTTGGGCGGAAGGTTGAATGCCAATTATGGTATGTGTCTAATTTAGTTGTTGGGCCTCGTTTTTTATTCCAATAGACAATTTTCCTTCCCTTCTTGACCATAATTAAGGGATATATTGATGAACTGCCTGACCGTTTATTCTTAATGTGCCCCGGGAGTCTCGAATGGCCAGATTGGCGAAAGAGTCAGCCCTGATATTGTTAATTCGAAGAACATGAAAACATTAGAGAGATTTAAAAGCCTCAACCTCCTGGAGTGCTCTTACAATGATGCTTTTGAGCTTCATATCCTGTGGGGGGGATCGTGTCCTGATCCGGTTGATGATAACCCCTGAATCTCCTATGATATAAATATCTTCAATTCCTTGGCTCTTTGCTAAAATTAGCCCCTTATAAAGAGCACATGCTTCCACTTGATTGTTAGAAGTTGTGCCTAGACTCTAGGATAAGATATATGTCCCCCTTGGGGAATAGATAATCCCACCCGCTCCTGCCACCCCCAAAATTCATTAGTTTATTAATACAAAATTTTTGAGGAGAAAAACACCCCAAAAAGTGTGAAAAGAGAAAGTGCCTGTAGAACTTTGTTCATAATATCCATGATAAACTTCTTTTAGGTGTCATTGAAAAAGAGAGGCCATGAGGAAATAGGCCATCCCCACCTCCTATGGGGTGACACCCACAAATATATGGTATGACAGATTGGAAGAAGGACACAAAGTATTTTCTTTTGTTGTTTGTCACTCAATAGGTAGGCCACACCAAATATTCACAGTGACACCAAACATTCAAGGTGATTGGAAGTCTCCCTGTATTACTAAACTATGAATAATCTCATGATTTTTCGTATATTATTATTGATTGTGTCCATGTCATCATTTTATGTTGCTAGGTAACTATTTTATACCTTGCTCCCATTAGAGTCCAATTTTTTTTTTAGATGTAATAGGGTCTTCTACATTATATTCCAAAGGCTTTGAACATGACTTATTGTCTTTATAGTTGTCTTCTACATTATATTCCAAAGGCTTTGAACATAACTTATTGTCTCTATAATTTCCTACCACAAGATATTTGCTTAATAAACTACAATTGACCATCTTAACTATGTTTGTGCTTTCAAAGTCCTAAGTCTATTATATTTTCATAAAATTCAAAAAGTGAATTCACACCTCTTCCACCAACAAAAATAACTTAATTTTCCATTATATACTATATTTGACATCACATTATTCACAATAAAAGTGAAACTTGACAAAATCTTCAACAAAAAAAAAATATTACTTGATCTAATTTAATAGCCTTACAATTAAGAAATACATCGTACTATAAACAAGCACAACGCAAAGCTTGGCAAAGCAACCCATAAAGCATGTAAATAATGGCAATAACAAAGAGGCAAAAACCTACAAAGCATACAAACATCGAAAACAACTATAAGGCAACAATGCTCATAAAGCACACAAGAGTGTAATTAAGAAGATGTTCCATGTAAGATGGTCCTTTGGTTTTAACTTTTAACGTTTTATCTTTGTCCTTACTTTAATTGTTGTATTATATATATATTTTTTAAATTACATGAAAACTCTTAAACACTTTATTATATTGATAGATAATATTCAATATAAACCCATCAATATTGATTATGATACTTTACCTAACAAAAAGTTAAGTAAAACATTTAATAAAAACAAACCAAAAATCAACCACCAAAACTATTTACATGAAATTCAACACACCATATATATTACCATATACATACATAATTTTGTATACCTATATTCTTTGTGAATAATATGTGAAGTACCATTAAAAAAAATAGTTCCATATGACAACATGTCGTCCTTAACTTTAACATCATCTCTTTAATCAAATTGCAAACTTTAATTATATATGATATTTGACTCAAATTTATTAGTACTAGTTATAGACATATTATATTATTATAATCTAGAAAAAAACAATACATTTTCGCTCTTTTGTTTCCCAAGAAAAATTCTATATCATAAATTCTTTAACAATATATATTGGGAAAATCATTAAAAAAGGAAACTTAATGTTATCATGTATCAATAAAATAAAATAAGTGGTCGGACTTCATCCATATGGTCATTGTTGTGACATATTACATGAATTAAAAATAAAGATAAACAGCAGTTACACCAAGTATGCTTCATAAACTTCATAGGCTTTTTCTTTATGGTCTGGAGGCTCTCGTTGGGCGCTCCCTGATGGACTTGCTTCGCTTATGATAAGCCGGATTCCGCCCACATTCTTCGCAGGTTGTACCTGTTTACAGCCTGCTTTCTCGCTCTCCTGTTATCCTTGTCTACTGGCTGGTGAACCCGTGTGGTGTCGTTGCTCCACCTGAGCTGGCATCTGTCCACCTATCATTGCATGTTGATTGGTTAGCGTCGTCGGCCTCATCTCTTTTGTGAGCAGATTCTCTGTTGTTGTCATTTTCCGCTCTGTTATGACTGCCTTTCATTTGGTCGGTTAGTCAGAGCGTTGAGTTTTGTAAAGGATTTTATACTCTATATAAAATCGAGCTAATTTCTTTTGGGAAAAAAAGTATGCTTCATAAAGTGGTTGATATTATTATACCTGCCGAAGGTATATAGCGTTTAGTTCGACGTTGACTACATATTAATTAATTATTGACTAAAAAATTGTGTGTTTTTTTAATGTCAAATATTTTATTTTTATTTTTTTCAATTATTTAAAAAAAAATTGGACCATTTTATTGGTGAATGAAATGAACCTTTTATTACAGAGGCGACGACTGTTCCTAAATGAAAATATAGGGAAAACATAGGGAGGTTGACCGTTATTAAAAAATGTGCATTCGATCATTATATTTACCACCTTAATATTTAAGGTGAACCATGAATGAATTAAGCATATTAATAAAAATGTGTATAAATAAATATTAATTAATTGTGGATATTTGGAGGTATGTATAAAACATTATAGGAAAATTTAGTGGCATATAAACCATTTGCTAAGTAAATAGCATACTTTATAGAATGCACGTTAACAATAGTTGGTTTATTATTATACTTGTTGATAGGCACTGTATATAGCGTTTGATATGGTGTTGACGTACTATTAAATTCAATTTATTATTATACTTGTTGATAGGCACTGTATATAGCGTTTGATATGGTGTTGACCTACTATTAAATCCAGTTGACTAATTTGAATATTTACATTTTAATCAAAGTTTTAAAAAAACTTATTTTCTAAATTATTTATAATTGGTTTTTAATGCAATGTCATTGGATAATGCATTTCATCTCTTATTCTAGCACTGACTCGTAATCTTGACTCGTAATCTTTGGTAACAACACCAGGCATTCAAGTGTGATTTAATTCCTTCTCCTGCTATCATTAGTCACAAATTTAATTCCTTCCTGCTGCCAACCGTTTCATCCATGAATGGTCACGCTTCGGTCATGCTCCTCCCCATGTTCGTTGTGCAAGTACAGATAAGGAAAATTTATGGCAGTTTGCGTGCCACATGATCTTCGCAGTGACAAGTGGTTTTTTTCTTAAAAATCGAAAAGAATTGTGGACAGTGTAGTGCACTTGGTTGATCTTTGGTGTATAGAATAGCTTCCGCGGATAATTTATTGGGTTCACACTTAACAGAGGGAATTTATGTGGTAAATTTGTGAATATGCAAAGATTTCCATGTCTTATGGCTCTTAACACAGTCTTATAAAATATCTCATATAGTGTTTTCCAACACCGAATATTAATGTTCATAGGTTCGTACATGTAATTTTTTCCAGTCACCACCTCAAATTTTTGCAGGATCAGCCAATTGCAAGACACTTTCTCCACACTCGTTGTTGTTTTCCTCCTCTGTCCCCTCGGATGTTCCGCCTTAGAAATTGAAATAGTTCTTAACACCAAACCCAAATAACCTCTTGATTCTCATTTACATAACCAAATTGTGTTGAATTCCTTAATATACTCTTGATTATCATTTGCATAACCAAATTGCTCCAAATTCTTACATAGCAATAAGTATATGCTACCATACAACCTTGTTCATATTAAATTTTGGTGAAAAAAACGATTACGTTCATGATACATATTTACCATTTTACTTTTTCTTAATCGTTGAGTACTCCCTCTTGATAAAGATATTTAAAAATAAAGTGGTAGATATTATTCATTTTAAATTTTGGTGAGAAATCGATTGCGTTCATGATACATATTTACCATTTTACTTTTCCTAAGGCGTTGAGTACTCCTCATATTTAAATCATTTTAGACGAAGTAAAAAATACTCCCTCTTAATAAAGATATTTATATCATTTTAGAAGTAGTAAAAAATACAATTTTTTTAATGTGATATGACTAGTATACTCACTTAATTGTGGTTGATCTACGTCGAAAGGTTGATAAGATGAAAAGAATTCTTAAAAGAATATATTAAATTTTATTATTGATTAACAAATAAACGGTTGAGCTTCATTGATCTCGTGTTAATATTTTAATTTATGTTAATCACTTATGTGGCAATTAGTTAGCTATCAAAGTAATTTTTAAATATGATTAGGTAAATGTAAAAAAGTAAACACATAAACGGATGTCTTT
Source organism: Picea abies (assembly GCA_900067695.1). NCBI lineage: Eukaryota > Viridiplantae > Streptophyta > Pinopsida > Pinales > Pinaceae > Picea > Picea abies. Next base: position 14,384 of record CBVK0100020313.1, read on the forward strand.
ATAATAGCTAGGAAGTTAATAATTGAAATCACAACCATTTATTTTGTGTGACTATTAAGAATATTCCAGCCATATTTAATCCTGTCCATAGAAAACTTATTAAGCACTAAACCCCTATTAAATCTACCCATTATCAATAGGTATACGCCTTTCGACGTAATTATATGACATGTTATATGAGTTGGAAAACCCACATTCAATGGTTGGTTTTGAATCCATTCTTACAAATCGTTATGCGAAGGAGGTATGCAGTGTTCAGATCGGAGAGGCCGAAGGAGAAATTAAATATGTATTCATACCAACATTATAAGTACATGTTTACCTTTGCATATGAAGTAATTCATGTTTGCTTTTCATTTTCTATTAATATTAGTTTACCACATATATATAATTAAATTGATTACGTTTGAATGGTCTAATAAGTTAATATATATTTTATAATAATATTTTTAAACATTGTAAAAAATTTCAAAATTTCATGTGTTAATTTTAAAGCTTTAGGATTATTATTATTTTTTAACTAGTATAGTGTTGAATGAATTGATTTAACATAAACACAATTTTATAAGACATTACAATATTCAGATTTTAAAAGAGATCATGTCCATTAAGGACTTCCTAGTTACTACCGATTTTGGATAAATGATTGATTGATGCCTTCTTCTTTTCTGGAGTTGGTTCCTGTTACACTATATCTTCCTCTTTTACCATCACATGATCAAACTCGAATGACCCCACATAAATATTAGGAGGAGGAGTCAGTGATTAAAGAATCCTAATCACATATCTCTTCTCGTTTTGCATCTTTATAGTTCTTTCTTGCAACATACCCACTCTCTTCCATTTCTTTAAACCTTCGATTATTATTTTCCATGAAAAAGTCATATTACATTTGCTTATTTTTTACAGATTCTACTTGCATATTTGAACCTGTTATCTGCCTATGCATTACCTGGGCCTATGTTGAATATCTTCTTTCGCAACCTTCCCTCCATCCCTCCCATTTCTGAACATAGAGAAATAAAAATGTCATGGACTTCACCCACATGCCTCTCACGTCTCTTTATTCCTCTATCCAAGTCAAAGTTATCTCAAATTGCACATCGCTTAAAGTGTCTATGAGTATTGGCCATTGTTTCTAACACAATCCAAACCTTCCAGCCAACATCCAAAGATGTCACATGGGACAGGTTCCATCTTATAAATTGAGCCAAGGTGTCGCACCTTTAGGGTTGTCCCTCTCATAGAGTTTGGATTGTAAGGAGAAGAAAAAGGCTCGAGACTGTTGGCAATTTCTAGACTAATCAAATCATAATACCACATGAATTTGCCCATCCCATCCTCACAATATTGATAAATGAAACCTCTTGCGATAGAATGTGTGGAAGTACACGATGATGAAGAGACTTTAATGCCCATTTACTTGCCTCCTTTGATAAGCATCACTTGTCCCTTGAATACAAGTGCAACATCCTTAGTATTGAGCTTAACTAGTATGTCATGGGAGGTGGGTTTGGAATGTATCACCCTGATTTGTCCCTGCCATTCCCATTTTGTTGTTAACTGCTTTGTTTGGTTACATATCCATAGAGGAGCGACAAAGTCTCAAATAGTTGATAATAGTCTATAGATTCAAAACTTTTCACCAACCTTTGAGCTCTATTGACTAGCTTGTTCAATCGAATGTCTCGAGGAGTTGTTTCAGATAATGCATATGACAAATTATCATTGTATAGTCCCCGACCACCGTAAGCTGCTTAATTCCTCTCTGCTTCATAATTGTTAACCCTTGAAACAATGCTAATGCCTCTCCTTGATTATTGGTGGCCTTACTTAATCCCCAAGTGAAGATAATTTCTTATTTTCCTTTGAGATTAAGAATGAGCCCCCTACGCGTATTGCCCCTCCTATATTGTAATATTATTATACAAAACGTTTTAGGCAGAATTTGTTTAATTTTGTTTATTTGTTCTAGTGTTCTCTCTCTCTTTTTTGTAAATAAAAAAGTTGTATTTTCTGATTAATTCATTATTACTGTACAAAACTGAAAAGTGTCATAGGCTTGCCACCTGTTCTGCTAAACTAGTGGAAACCAAAACAGGTGGCTACCGTTAATACTTTCGACAAAAAATAACAACCTTCACTTGCTCCGCCATTTAGTTGGAAACTAGAGCAAGTGGCAACCGATAGTGTTGATAGGTCTGTCTGGACATACAACCAAAAACGAATAATTCAAGCTAAACAAAAAACCTGAGCAAGAAGACCATAACAAAACTCCATTTCCATGTAAGCGAGGCACGAAGGACTGAGAAACTTTAAACACTAGGAGGGCATTGAGAACAATGGAACCTGCCATCCAGAGAGCCACCATGAGGAGTGTTGTCGTTGGGTGTGAGTGCAAAGGGCTGTGCGCAGGTCGAGCACCTCTTTTTGACTAACACGTTCGAGAAGGCGTCGAACAACATGTTGAGTTTGCTACTAATGAGGGTGTGCCAGTGGATCCGCTCCATCATATAGCCCCTCATCTCAAAGATGAGGTCCAATTGCTCTGGATTGAAGAGACTAGGTGGACTTTGGTTGCAGTTCGCATCTGGGTTGAGCAGTGGGGGCTTGGCTGGGTAGTCCGTCGTGGGGATTTCCTCCTGGACGATGTAAGTGGCGCCTTCCAAGGTGGTCGTTGTATCCGTTGCTACAATGCTGGTTCTGGGGCTATCCTGGGCATCTAGAACCGTGTAGAGGAGGGACTCTGGTGGAACCTGAATTGGTTCCTCCAGAAATTCCTCCTCTACGAAGGCCATTGGAGGTGTAGCCGACTTCTTTATTTGCTGCAGTCGAGTTATCGATAAAGCCCTCTCCAAATCATGCAGGTGTCTCTGCCTTGCAGCATAATAGTACCATGAGGGTCCTCGCCTAGGTTTCCCTCTCTCGCGCGACATGATAGAGCCTTGCAACCAGAGAAATATGAGATTGAGGCCAGAGAAATATGAGAGGACCAGAACCAGTTCATCGAGAAGAGCGAAGAGATAGAACGAAGAAGTAGAATGGTGAATGCCATGGCCGAGTTGGAGAATTAACCAAGGGGTTGATAAGACAGTGCAGTCTCTCGTACCTGTCACCATCCCTCTACAATTAATCAGTGAGGGCACCATTAATCCTATGCGGGGGAGCTGTCCTCCCTCCTTTTGTGTGCATTTATGCCCATCCTCCATCCAAGAATGGGCTTTGGGGTGGCGATCGACCATATTTATGGCTGATATTGCATGGGTGTTGCGTGGCCTCCCCTAGGCTACGTGTCACCCCATCCGAGGGTGTTCTAGTGTTCTCTTACTATTATGTCCCAAAATTATATGTTGACAGGCTCTGGGAAATATCGTTCGATGCTCGATTACTATTGTTTTATTGTTAGGACTAGACAATTATACTTAATTGGGTGAATTAAATAAACGATTTGATCAACCACAAAAGACATGGACATGCCATTTCTATTGCTTGCTCCAATTGAAATTGCAACCTTTAACATATGCCGACACATGTCACCCTTCAATTTCCAACTTATCGGTTGTAACTGTCGTTGTTAATAGATCGCTCAATAGAGTATTACCATCTTTTACAAAGAAGACCATGAACCTCCACCAACATTTGTGGTAGCTAACTTCAACAAATACATTGGTCCTCCTTGGGATCCCATTAATCCAATTTATCTGCCAATTGTATCTATACAAAGGGGAGGGTGTACACAATTTCCACTTAAATTGACATGGCATTAACAATAAATAAATCACAAGATATAACATTACCAAAAGTTACAATATATATCTGTAACATTGAACATCAAGATTTGACCTTCATTGTAATATCAAATGTTCCATCATTAAAGAACCTTTACATCTCCCCATCATTTACCATCGAAAAATATGAATAAAAAAAAATGCCCATGCCAAATGAAGTAAGCAAGAAGAAGCCTTACTTCATGCATGCTTCACTGTGCCAACATATCTCATTTAACAATTTCCTGTGCATTACAATTACACTTATGCAATGAAGCTCTCATATCCACATTGTTAATGTAATTACATCATAAGTGAGAAAATTCTAACTTCGTTATTAGTTTTTTTTTTTTATCATTTTTTTTTTCAAGAGAAAATTACTCCAATTTATATAAAGTATAATTTTTTTTACAATGCAAAGCTGCCAGCATTACCGAAGCCCAGAAAGCCCACCAACAAGGAGGGACCAAAACAAGCATATACAGTCAATGAGGAACAACCGAAAAGGAAAGGTAACATACATCGAGCAAGGCACCCATTAAACCACCAACAACAAAAATAAAGGAAAGCAGCCCACATCATTCAAAGACATTTATAGATGTGATAGGACTCTCTATCCCTCTATCTCTATGGAAAACTGAGAGTCTACCGACTGCTTCCTTTAAAGCCCTTTTTGAGAGGGCGTCCGCCTCTCTATTGAGAGATCTAGGGATATGATGAAAGTTGACGTCGACGCAAGTTTTTGACAGCTCCATCGTTTTATCCTTCCAGCTATCATTGTGGACTGTTTGGAGCTTGGACTTATGAGAAATCCAATCAATGATAATTCGCGAATCTCCAAAGACGTGTAGGTGACTTATAGACCAGCAGGAGGCAAGAAAGAGGGTAACCCATATTTATTAACTAATTCTATATTTATTTAATATTTATTGAAATGAAGAGGTTTTACATATAAGGAACACTAATATCCTATGTCTAAAAAATACTTTCAAGGCAAAAATATGTATGAGCCGTGTGCCTAATCTATTTGGAAAGCTGGAACTAGATATCCCATGCCTAAAGGATACTTTGGAGGAAACATATATATGAACCATGTGCTAAATTTATTCGGAAAGTTCTTATAAAATATTAAAGCTATTATATAATATTAGTATATTTAATGGGAAAATTATAAAATATTAAAGCTATTATATAATATTAGTATATTTAATGGGAAAATTATAAATGTTTTTTTTCAAAAACACTAAGATTAGTCATTTAATAATTTTATTCATTTTGAAGTCTTATGTATATAAATATTGTCGAAGTTCTTCAAGCTACTATAATTATTCTCTTATTATACTTGTCGAAGGCGTAGGTATATAGCATTCAGTTCAAAGTTGACTGCATATTAATCAGTCCTTGACCATAAAATGTATGTGTTTTTTTTAATGTCATACTTTAGAAACGTTTTAGTTTTATTTTTTTCAATTATTTAAAAAATAATTTGGACCATCCTATTGGCTGATGAAATTAACCTCTTATTGCAGAGGCGACGACTTTTCATAAATGAACACATAAGAAAAAACATTCATAGCTAAAAAATTTCATAAAGGCAAACATAGACCAACGACTCCGCTGACAACGAACCTGACAACATCCTTACTGTCTTGACAACAATCAAAGTGTCCTTTCATATCGACAGATATGCCAATAGGCTGATCTAGTTTAATATTGAACAAAAAAAAATTATAGTTTCACACATGTATTTCTCTAACCATTTACAATATAAAACCTTTCAACTCTTATTCAACTAACATCAAATAAATCACCAAAAATTAAACTATAACCTTAAAACACCATTACATATTTACTTTTCTAAATATGTGAATCAATGCAACAATTTTTCTTAAGAAGGGAGAACAATCTTTTAGATCAATATCCTTCATAGTATATACTATTGGAAAAATGCAATCATATACATATACATATGAATAAAGTCATCAATTTTATGGAATATAATTTATATAAAAAGATAATTTGGACACATACATTATTAATTAATAAATCTTATTTTTAAATTTTAAGAGAAGTCTCTTAATTATAGGTATACAACCACTCCATAAACCTTATTGAAATGAATAGGTTTGTGTATAATTAGAAGTACTCATATTTTATCTTGCAAAATTATGAATTATGTTCTTTATTTTTCAAAGTTCAAATAATTATAGTAAAGAGATAAAAACTTTTGTTATGAATAAGTTCCACAAACGTACTTAGGAGAAAGAAGAAGTACTACATTGAAGAGTTTAATCCTACTCATAATCATTAGTAAAAGGTGTACATAGGGGCCAATATTTTTTTGGAGATCTAAAATTTTTATTGCTCAATTAAGGACTAATTCTCATCAACTTCATTGTGAAACAAGGTGCTTGAAAATGGCAAAAGAAATGTGGGAGAAAAGAGTATGCATTTGTGCTCTTCCGTAAAAGTGGAAACATAAAAACATTTCATTTTAGAATGTGAGGCCCTCAAAGACAACAGAGAAAATTATGCAGATACTCTGGCAGCTAGTTCTTGGGATAATCTATTCAGCAAAGAGTTTGTCAAGAAGCTCAGAGCAATTATTGTAAAACTTCATAGGAAAAAGACAATTATTGTAAAACTTCATAGGAAAAGGACCAAATACAAAAACTAGATAGAAAAACAATCTATCCCATAAACTATTTTTTTAAACCTTGTAGATGTTAAAATACTTTCTTTGTTTCTTTCTTTCTTTGAAAAAATGGAAATCCACCACGTAAATCTTATGTTACATCATAACGACGTATATTTTTATTTAAAAAATTAAAATAACAATGTAGAGACTTGGGTTGAACGCACAGGGATTGAGGAGAAGAAACGATCCCACCAATTACATTATTTTATTTCTTAACAGCGGCCTTGAATTGAAAGGTGAGACACTCTTGCAACAAAGCGAAACCCACGCGAGGGCTAAAGACTCATATCTAAGCACAATTAAAATAATCCGATGACGTAAGTATTTTAGACTCGAAGTTTAAACAAGGCCCCACTGGAGCGCCGCCCTAACTCTTTAGTTGTTTGCGGACCCATAAAGAGATATTCGCTAAGTAATTTTATTCCCCTGTCGCTCAAATTGACATTTATCTGGCATTCCATGTTTACATTTGTGGGAATCGATCTCGAGTGCGATCGCGCGCTGGTCTCTATGCCCTGCACAGAGAAAACCATTCAAAGAAGTTAGTGATATAGGTTTGCGTGTCTGTCTGTAATGGCAGAGGAAATAGTTCGCAGCAACGGCGTGCAAATTACTTCTGGACATGGCCCGACTTAAATTTGTGCGTAGGACTTCAAAGATTGTTAAGATGATGCAACCGCGGGATTTATTGCACAGAAATGGCTGCACCGGGGAAATGTTCCTCAATTTTCAGCTCGGGATGTTTACTGAATGCAAGCGTTTAAGGTTTTGGTTGACTGTTGGAGAAAATACTTGCATTTAAAGGAATTATGATAAAAGGCTTTGCCCGGAAAATGCTTCCGAGTTTGGCTGGCCTTGCATAATATTTGGGATTTTTCTTTTCCAGTTTGATTTGCAAAGAAATTGTTAGCAAAAAGCTTACACGAGACTAGTTATGGAAAAATTGCTTTATTCCAGTTTGATCTCCAAAGAAATTGTCAGAAAAAGGTTTATACGAGAGTAAAGGAAAATTTGTTCAAGCTTGCAATAAATTTGCAATGTTCGAAAAATGTTCCTTTGTTTGATGGAAATGGTGATGATTCTGATTTGATTTTAGAAGGAAACGTCAGAAAAAAGGTTTATACGAGAATAATGATGGATAGTTTGCCTAGGCTGGCATTAAATTTGTATGTTTGAGGATATATGCTCGTTTGTTTGACAGAAATGGTGATTATACCGGCTTGATTTTTAAAGGTAATTCGAGAGAAGGGTTCACAAGGATTAATTATATAGAATTTGTCCTGCCTTTGCAGAATGCTATACAATTTTAAGTCAGTGTTTGGTTGCTTGATAGGAACTATGCTGATTTCTATCTGATCTTTAGGAGATAAGGTTATTTTGAGTTTATTAATGGAAATTTGTCTCGGCTTTACTTTGAATGCAGATTAGCGTGGCTCGGTTTGCTAATGTATCATCTTTGGACTTTAGCCGTGAAAAATTATGCATAATCAAATGCAAAATCTGTCTTCTACCTTGAAACATTTATCGTCTACCCAATGAAGAAAATTGCGGACTTTTGAAGTGTCAGTAACATTAAGCTCGAAGTACAACAGAACTACGTATTGAAATTTGAGCATTTAGCTGAAATTTTGGATATATGGCCATTTGATCCGAGAATTTGTCCCAAAAATGGTATTTGGAGATTTAACATATGTTTTGAGGCTCGAAGATGCTTCAACTTTTCTTCTAGCCTTGAATTTTTTGATCCTCCATTTCTTTTATGTAAACACATACTTTCTTTGAGGACAAGGACGCTTCTAGAAGGTGCTTGAAGATTGTCATTTGTAACCAACAATGGCGCATCCTCAACGTCAGCTCAAGGCAATGCTTCGCAAGAATTGGCTGCTTAAAATTAGGCATCCCCGTGTTACCTTTTTTGAGGTATGGTTTAATTCCTCGGTTTGCACTATTCAGTACAGATCTCTTGGGCTATGCTTCTGTGGAGATTGAAATGTCTTTGTGTTCTTTAAGTTCAGTTTTCTTAGGGCTGAAATGTTTTTATGTTCTTTATGTTCAGTTTAGCTGGTTATTTTCTATTTATTCGAGTAAAGTTTTACTATTGCAAATACAAACCCCAGAAACTGTTTCCTGTCGTTTCTGTGTTTCTTTTCCCAGGTATTTGTCCAGGAAAATTTCCGACTCTGGAAATGGCTCAGCACTTGCCACCGGGCAATTTCACTCTTTTTTATCAATACATAATAAAACAAAAGGAGAACCTTCTAAAAGGCTTTACTAACCCTAAACCATCAAAATGAAAGCCCTACTAGGTCAAACATAATTTCACAAGAAAGAGAGGCAGATTTCTAATTTCACAGAAAGAACACTCATCAATGCTTTTTGGGCAGATTTTTCATTGGATGATGATAATGACGGAAATGCACCACCTGAAAAGCAATTCATTTGAGCCATGATGTTGCCATTTGATATTTAGGTTTTTTTTTTCTTTTGAATCCTTAAATATATGTATCATGAAGTATGAACATTGATTATTGAGTTAAATTTTTATATCGAAATGAAAAATTATTTTGTTTATGTATTATTGAGATTCAAGGTATAAATCATGTTTTATAATTTTATTGCTTTGTGTTTGAAAGTATAAATTCAATAGATAGAATATGGATTATTTTCTTCCTGTTTCTTGGCATTTCTCCCATTTCTTACAATATCCTAAGAAGTCTACCCTAAGTTTAGGATACTTTGTAGCTGTGAATTCTTCCTGTTTCCGGAGACTGTTTCTAGGCATTTCTCCCATTTCTTACAGTATCCTAAGAAGTCTACCCCAAGTTTAGGATACTTTTTAGCGGTGAATCCTGGAGACTGTTTCCAGCAAGCAGGAAAGCATTTCCAGTTTCTGAAACCTTTCTAGTCGCTGGAAGATGTTCCGGAATCTGCATAGCAGTTTCTGGCAGTTTCGAGAAACATCTTGGGAAATTTTCTGAGTGTTTCCAGAAAATGCTAGCAGTTTGAGCAGTTTTTCACTTCTTTTAAAACTCCAAATTGGAAAGAAAAAAGACCTACACTAAACCTGAAAGTGTGTATTAACTCTAACATGTAAAACGAAAGCTATTTAAACTTTAAAGTGAAAAAATCCTCTTCGAAGTTCTGATTTCTTTAGAAGAGAGTAGCAGACTGGCTAAAAAAAGAGCATTGTAGCAGAGTTTTTAGGCAGACTTTGCTTGAAAACATTTGTTCCTGTTTTCGGAACCCATTTCCTAGTGTTTCCCCGTTTCCTGTGGTGTGGTTTCATATGTAGACTACGCAAAAGGTTTCTGATATTTTTGGATCCGTTCTGTACCTTTTTCCCGGCATACACCGTTTCCGTTTTGTGATACATAGGGACACATAGGTTTTTGGACCTTTGTTGTATCCGTTTTTGGAAACCCATTTCTGGTTTCTTTTACTTGGTTACACAGAAAAAACATATTTATCTTTTGAACTGATCACAACGAATTAGTATTTTGTGCCAATTTTCCTCACAACGAATTTGAATTTAATGATAAATACAATTCATAAAAGAGTATTAATGTAAGCTTTAGATTTGAGTAACAATGACCCAAGTCTATTCAACCACCAAATATTAAAATAGTTACAAATGTCTTTTTTTATGAGATATCATTTTTGGGATTAATTATGTAAAGTCAGTAATCTATGACTCATATTCATGAATATTAGTTGCAACTGACTGACTTCCCATGATTATGAATTGGACTGTAGAAGCCTGCCCAAGAGTTAAGGAAGATCTTATTAAATAGTCCACAAGGCACAATACTTGCTAAGGTTTTGCAAATGGGGTAGGAAGCTAAGTGGGCTTGATTATGGAGAAAACTCCACAGTTAAGCATGCTTGAGCTAGAGAACCCTTGGGCTGGGTGACCTCCCGGGAAGTCCTGGTTACCAGGTGCACACCCCAGAAGTGATGATTGATGCTGTGCGATTCATTTTGCTAGTTTCAATCCCACTCTTCACCCGTGAGCATCATCTGATGCAATGAGTGCCAAGTGGACTATTCATAAACATGAGAAATTAGTTAATTGCAACTAATACTCATGGATTTGGGTCATAGATTAATGACTTACTCTACGTAGTTAATCCCAAAAATAATATCTCATATGTTGGACTGCAGAAGCCCCTCAATACTTAATATCTTTTTTGTTTTGTTTGAGCATATCAGTTATTTAACTTTTCTATTCTCTATCCGATAGGTGGAACTTTGGTTATTCAACCTTTGAGACAAAAAGTGGTTTTTTTGATCAGAAGTTAAAACAACACTCTACTAGGAGAAATCATTATATTTTGTTTGAATGAGCTTTCTTTGGAAGCAAATGCAGTTGCTTCTTTGTATTGATCCTTTTTCAAATCTGTCTGGGTCTGAACATAAATAACTCAAGTGTGAAAGGCAACAGAGAGAGATCCAACAATGAAAAAAGAGTAAATATCCATGTGATTTGGAAGGTTCATAAATGAATTATTTTTACAATGGTTTCTAGTGTTTTTGGGAAGTTTGAATGAATGAATTTTCTAAGTTCTTGCCCTGGAAAATGTGTCATTACTTCGATCTATGATCCTAAACAATCAAGGTCCATTCTGAAGAAATTTTACAGCATCTTCACTCTTTTTTACCTTTTTCTTTTTGTGGTTTTCTGTCAGTGAATTCAAAAGATAGATTGAGACCATAATTGCTCTCTGACTAGACTTGATTATGTTCCTTGACAGATTATGCTCCCAACGATTGTCATGCTTATGCTTATTGCTGTCCGAACAAGGGTTGACACTACGTTGCATCCCACTCAAGCGTAGGTCCTTTCAGATTTATTTTTGTTGCTTTGTATTTACTTCATTCTACTTTAATGGACATTAGAAAAGCCAACGTTCAATTTGTTTATATTTTCTAGAAAAATAAATAATAAATATAAACTTCTGTATTTAGTCTAAACTTGCAGCATTAATTTCTCATATATACTAGATATTGCCATTCATAGTTTCAAATTTATTATTCAATTACTCATTTTCTAGATTAGCAATGTGCACATATTATTGTCGGTGATAAAAGGGCATTAACCAAAACTCTGTCATTCAAAGGAACGAAATTGTCTCTTATTATAATCAATGGAATAAAAGGTTGTGTGGTCAAATTCGTATTGTTGTTCATTTACTCATCTGCATGTTTGTGATGGTACAATTATCTGTAACAAATAAACGCTTATTAACTAACTAGTGACCTAAGGCCTGGTCACCAACCTAAATGCTTGTTGATAGGTCACCAACCTATAAACATTGGTTCTATTATATTGAAAATTTGCAATGTGTGATTTGAACCTAAAGGCCAAACAAGAGACTAGCTATCGTACTCACTTAGATTATAAGAGATAACTAGTACATGTACTATCTCAACAACCTTGGCTGCAGTTGACATGGTGGGTTCTAACAAAACCCAGGCACAATCATGGTCCTCCTAATGCAATCAAAGAAGCAACTTGTCAAGAAGTTATCCATGTTGAAGGAGGCTAGACAAGAATACCAATCTTGATGGGAAGAAGGGGAAGAGATGATCCAAGCATAATAGCCATTGCAAGAATCAGTTTGCTATATCGAAAGTAATTGGAAAGGAAGTCTAAATAGGAAGATTAAAACCTCTGTCAATTGGGTCCAGTCTGGGTGGTTGGGAGAAATAATTGCTAACCTCCCCACCCAGGTTCAATCCCTGTAAGCGACATGTTTGAGCTCTTAATTGAGATATTGTGGTGTTGGCAAAGTACCAGCAACCTCACTCTTTCCTTTGGGCTTAGAGAGAGGTTGACTTTCTTCCCTGCATAGTACCCAATGCTCTAATTTTCCCTGGGAAAAGGAAGATTAAAACCTTGGTGGAGAAAATGATTATCCAAAAAAGTGGTCACCTTAAGGAGAGAAAATCCCAACGCAAATACTAGAGTAGGACAATTGAAGGGCTATAACATATGAAAATATGTTGTTGAAGGCAATGGACAGCAAGAGTTGGCTTCACTTATAGTTTGATAATAAGGGGCTCAAGGAGGCCCTATGGCTTATGCTGTTAATATTGAATTCATTGAGTAAATATATGATTTAAGCTTCTCCATTTCTTGGAGAGAAAGAGTGTTGATTGTCACTACAAGGACTGTAGCCTTGATTGGTATTTGAAAATTGAAAGACACATTCCAACAAAATCTTGTTTATTGTTATTCGTAAGTCAAGTTGGGCTATCCAATGGTTGAATAGTTTAGGGGGTATAATCCACTAACCATTATTCGCTCCAGGTTGCTAGCTAGGAGAAGATCAAGGCCAATGGTTGCTAGTCTGCCAAGGACAAGTCGATTGGCCAATGGTTGCTAGCCTCTTACTTGATTTCTTTCTTAAAGGAGAAATGAGAAAGTTGAGCCCAACTCGGACAAGTTTAGGACCTACACCAACGACTTATCGCATTCCACTTCTTGCCATAATATGTGATAGGACCTCGGCAAGATCGGCCGCCATTTGCTCAGTTCTACGTCCACTTTCGACCCTTGAATGATAGATTATTTATTTAGAGCCCTGATCGAGCATTTTATGAAAAGAATATGGGTTTTTTTTTGCTTCCCTCTGGTAAGGCTTCTTCCTTATCCTTCCTTAGTGAGGCTTAATAGGTGGGTGAGGCCCTGCTATTAATGGAATAACTTATTAATCTCATTTTAAATCCGCCTGCAGGAACCAACTCATGATTTCATTGTCTACAAATACCCATGTACTAACAATTTTATCACATATAACTAAACTCTTACATTCGTGGTAGGGTTTTGATTTATAAATCATTTCAGCCCGCGACTTAATCAGTAGTGTATCAATGTATAGGTTTTCGTTGGCGTACATGTTGGGGGGATCTATGTACGATGCCTTGTCCTGCTTGACCTACAATATGACATTATTAGTGACATTAATTAACAATGCAACACTTCAATATATTACTGGCTAGGAGGAGATTAAAAGATAACTTCTCTAACCTCGCTAGGAGCAACATTGAATTGGAATTAAAGTTTCAAAGATGAGCCATAACTTCTTGTTGGATTGGTTTTAAATGTTGCATGAGTTGAATGGATTACCAAGGCCATAATAGGGATGCATTAGAGACATAACGAAAAATTTCAGGATTATGATAAATGATATACACCAATTTCCCATATATATATATATATATAGTTGGTTACTCCATGAGAAGAGCTGGGCGCTTGTGACTAGAAAGAGGGTCCTTTTGCTACAAGATTAGCTTAGTCCATGCATTTATGATGAATTTTACATGTGTGCAGAGTTTCGTCACGACATAATTGACTTGACTTGACTTGACTTGAGCAAAGGGAGTATTATGTGGTTCTGGCATGGTGTTCAAGGTTGGTTACTTTATGAAAGAAAGGTGTTATTGAGAAGTGGTTGATGAAAGAAAAGGAAGAGACCCTTCTTTCCCATGAATGTATCCCATAAAGTGGATGGTTACTCCAAAGGGAATCTCATGGCCATTAAGAAAGGTGCAAATTGGCTTTATGGGATATAGCTTGCCAAACTAACCAAATGGAATGTATTAGTCTCAAAGTTGGCAATTGATAAGATGGCAACGAGTGGAGATGATTACCATGGCAACTCCACTTGCCATTGAAACTAATGAAAATTTCAATTTTCTAGCAAGCAAAAGGGAAGTTATCACAAATCTACTGCATGACTTATCTTAAATATAGTGATTAATTCAGAGAGTATCCATCCGTGGGGTTAATGAAGAATTTATTTTGTATTTAGTATGGCTCAATTGATTATGGTTCAATGCCTAGCTTTAAGAGATGAAGGGTATCAACCTATTGGACAATAATGATGGATAGTGATGCCTAGAATGTAAGTTCACTTATAGTGAATGAAAGATGAAGGCACCTCAAGTGGAAATTGAATTTTTGAATCCCAATGCAGATAAGAATTGATTTGTAGCTACCACGGTCAACTTGAAGACAATAAAAAAAGGGACATTGGAAAATATTGGAAGTAGGAAGAGTAATAATAGATGGTTAAAAGGTTTATGAAAAGAGATAGATAGGTTATCAATCCACTAAATACTCAATAGTCGAAAAATTGCTAGTGCATCAACTTGTTTAACATGCATGTTGAGATTCACAAGAAATATCGAGAGAATCAAATAGAACCAACACAAACCTTAATTTTGGAATAAAGGAAAAATAAACCAACACCAAGGTAGTGCACCACTTGAAGATAAATCAACCAAGAGGAGCACAACGCTAGAGAGAGAGTGAACCCAAAAACAATTACACTAGGGTCTAGAGAGAGAAATAAATCCAAGCATAAGAGATTGCAACACATGATAGGGGATTTAATGCACATGTTTGGGTGGTAAATATTAAATGTGGCTTACTTGGCACGATACAGGTAACTTGTGGACCCTTGAAGGGCGTACTTGTTTGTCTTTGCAGGACCTTGCCAGGTGTAAGCTATTCCATGGAGGAACTGTGCCATTTTGACCTTCATGGGGGGTTGAAAACCCCAAGGATGGACACCATACCCCACAAGATGGGCAGAGGACCCCGGAGCCATTGCACACTTGAGATGATGGACGTTGCCTTGGAGGCACTCAAACAATAGTAGGTGATGACATCATAGCCCCTTGCACTTGGACGATGGCCTTTGGAGGCCCAAGATGTCACCTTCCAAGCCTTGACGTCATGTGGCGGATAGGGTTTTGATGGGCTTGATGGGTCCAGAAGAGAGATGTGGTTTGAAGGAAGACGCATGACATGGCACTCTATAGTATGGGAGATGGACACATGGCCTTTGGAGGCCCAACGAATTGCATCTAGAGGCTCAACGTCTCACTTTATAGCGTCACCCTTTTAGGGCATGATGTCACCCTTCTAAGGGATTTATTTATGTTTTGTAAATTGGAAAGGGAAACAAATGGGGTCGACCCCCTTTTAATTTGGTGTTGACTTTCTTATGTGGAAAAATTGGTTTTAGATGACCTCATATAAATAGGGGTCATCTCACTTTCATTTGATACATAACTCACTTGAGAATTACATAAAGTCTTGGCTGAAATTTTTACCCTACTTGGGCAATTCGCTCTATCTTGTCTCTTGTGCAATTGGATGCTTCATTTGTCTATTGGTTGAAGGGGAATGCTAGCGACTTCTCTCGATGCTTGTTTCTTGGCAATTATGGTGGAATATCTTGATAAGTAAGGGTTTTTCATGCTATCTCTTGGATTAGGGAATAAATTTCTGCAATTGTCTGTTTTTCTTCTTGATTTCAAGGTTATTTTGTCAAACCCTTGGAGAAGTATAAGGGCATACACCCTCCATCAAGGATCTATCTTTTGTTGTCATTGAAAAGACTATTGCAAAGGTTGCTACAAGGAGTAAAAGGGCTTACACCCTTGTAGATTTACCTTGGTAAGGTTTGTTTACTCTAGGGAGTAAAATGGCTTACACCCTAGAGAAGTAATAAACCCTAGCTCGTAAACAAGAGATTCCATAATCCAAAACCTTGGGTACTCCCTATTGGTGAATCGATTAGCTTGGGGGGAAGTACGACAAGGACACTTGAAGCTAGAGGTACACAGAGTGCCATATGCAAGGAAAGAAAGGGACACCGCATAAGTGTACGCACCTCAACAAGTGAGGAAATTTATATAATGTTAATTTGCTTTTGTAGGTCTTTGATTTTTCAGGAGAAACTTTTCATTGCTCTCAAGACCTCTTTGGGCGAGCATCTGGAATTTTCATAATCTAGCTTTTATCTTTTGCTAGCCACAAGCCTCTAGGCCTTTATCCCCTTCTTCCCATGAAGTGAGGGACAACCCCTTCTTGGGTCAGTACACCCGAAAAACCCAAAAGGTGAGGAGATGAGGGGATGAAGTGTGGAAAGTGGCAAGTATGGTCTGGAATGGCACGATAACTCGTCAAAAGGACCTCCCAATAGCATACCTATCCCTAAGGGTGACCCACTTACTAGGGTACAATGTCAACCACCAAGGTGAAACAAGACAAATAACATAATGTCCAAGCAAATGTCACATAATCAAAAGTAGTAATAGATGTAACAAACCCAAATGCCTCAAATATTGAAATGACACTCACCATAATTCCTGACTTGTACCTCATGGAGCAAGATCCAATGTCTTCTGGAGGCTAGCTGATGTGGTGGATAACGTTGTGACGAACCTGGAACTATGTGGTGAGGTGGGTCTCTGTCTGTGCAAGTGGACACTGCTGGTCAAGAGTCAAGTTGTCTCTCGGTACTCCATGTATGCAACCTGAGGGCCTCTAGACATCATCTCCTTAGTTATCCCTAGGAGTTGGGGATAACACCTCTCCTCTAGGATGGCACACTCTCTACAAGATGTTAATCCAATGCTCCTATTCCATGGTTGTATCCAAGTGTCCCCATGCAAGGCATTACTCTAACTATGTGCCACATGTCCTTTCATGTTAATATAGACATGGTTTTCCTTCTAAAATGTCGTTTATGTGTATCATTTTTTTTCTTGCAAGATATTGTGTTATATATATATATATATATACCGCGTTTCCCCTGACATACCCATTTTGGGGGGGTCGTGTTTCCAGACCTTCCCGTTTCGGAAACTTATAGACGTTTCCATGTTTCGTGCAACTTAGAATCTAAATGAAATGTTCTAGAAGTTTTAGAACATTATTGACTCAGATTAGGATTTAATCTTAGCTGTACATCTCAAGATTGAGATAGGTGGCAGCTTGGATCGAGGAGATTGGTTGCTAGGATCGAGGAGATTAATTACCTTCTCTCAAAGCATAAATTAGACGAGAGGGAGAGGTCAATCACACACATGAGAAGACAGCAAGAGAGCTGGGAGAGGGCAGAGTGCATTCAAGGAGAAGAAGAGGAGCAGATTGCTGAAGTGACCAACAAGTACAGCAGGCCATACAGGCCGTACCACTGCTGTACCAGTCCTTTCTTCATGCATAGACCATACACCCTCTGATCTGGCCGTACATTTCTGTTTGAGGTGATTTTATTGACCCTACAACTGCTGGTTAAAAGCAGGCCACAGAGGTCACTTTGTAAGCTTTGATCAAAGGAATGAAAAACTGATTTGAAGGAGAAATTCCTGTGTATGTGTTCTATTTCTTCTGCTGTTCATTTTCAGCTGTTGTATGATTGATGCAATGTTCAGAAATTTATTTTTTTGCCTTTAAATAAATTCTGTTTCGAGTTATTTAACACATTAGGACAGCAGTTACCTAGGCTTAAAAACTTTACACCAAAAAGTTGTAGGAATCATCCTCCAACATGATAGAACATCATGATTCATACTTACTCTGCAAGGGCCACAGCCACAAGTATAGGTCTTCACACTTCAACATCTAAGCAATCACTGTCACAAAGGTGCCTCTCTCTCCAAGCAATTTGCAACTCGACCCCCGAATGGTGAACATGCAAACAAAGTCACTTGGTTTGCACCACCAAACCAATCTACTCCCTCTTCCACTCTTCTAGGGGCTCCAAAAAAACAATGACCGTCCGTGAAACTGAAGGAACATAATTTTGGATCACTGCTTCCTGCACAACTATGAAAGCACTCCTGAATGAGGAAGACATCAACAGTAACCTGTTAAAACTCCAGTGTCCCTAAAGTCATCATCACAGGCCAAACTCTTCTGGCACCACGTCAAGAGTTGATTAGGACATCCTACAACGATAATCACATCTCCAACAGCACCAGGACAAGTAGATCAGATCTATAAAAAACACAAGAGTTAAAATATGTATACATCTCAACTCATCTATCTTGAAATACCAAGCTTGTGGTAAAAGGAACAACAACCCATAAAGGGTAATCGTCCACTGTGAGCATGAGAATCCCTTACATGCTCCTCAAAACCTTCGGCAACTGAACCAACAACCTCAACAAGGTCACCTCCCTCTTACTGAGAGAATCTTGAAGTAAGAGGATCATCATGGTCAATTGCCTCTGCCTGAGAGAATCCAAACAACCCTGTCATTGGTACCCTTCACCACTCCCATCAACTACAAACTTGGAATCACTTATTGATTCCAACACCATAGGTTTTGAACCTATCTCCGAGTTTGGTCTTCCACATCCTTCTTCAATGCCAAATGCTACAAGAAAAGAGTATATATATGAAGAATACAACATGAAAAATGCATTCTCTAAGATGAGGTACAAAGTACAAATGCACAGAAGTAAATCTAAACCCTAGAAAACCAAAACCCAAACCTGTACAACATGATTATTCACTTTCATTTGCAAACTGTCAGAGGTTGAGACCAATGTTATTAGAACTGGACTGGTTATAGAGTCAGTCAACCCCAAAAATCGGAATTGGAAAAAAGCAAGAAAAAAACCCCGTGGACCAAAATATACATAAAATATTGAAATTTTGACTTAAAAAAGATATTCATGTACATCCATGTGAATCCAAACCATTAGACACAAATAAGCAAAATTTTCTTGTGTATATAGCAAGGGTGCCAAAAGGTTCGAGAATTATATATATATATATATATATATATATATAATAAAATTAAAAAAATCATAATAAGTGTCGTGCATTAATTAATGTTAATGGTTTATTACATATTAATATATAATTACATAACATACATATTTCAATGGTTATACGAAATCTATGTAAACTTGTTCAAGTTATACCCTATATCCTGCTCTACAAAATATACATACATGTTATAACTTGCCCCATGGAAGATACACACAGATTGTCAATTACTGGTTGGAATACAAAGAGTACAGGTGGAATATAGGAAACACAGTTTACAACATATCTCTGCTTCCCATTGATAACAGTGGTTGAATTGGTTCACATAGTATTTACCATTTGATAATGGTAACACCTGTGAGGATTTAGACAATGCATATCATACGATCCACACAGGTATCCACCCGTCTAGCATTTCGGCCAATGCAAGCTTTGCAGCCTCCATTTTGATTAGGGCATAAGTATTTACGATTCAGTCCATCGAGGGCATAGCTGTTTATCTATACCAAGCTTACATTCAATGGTCCTTTCCAGAAAAATATAGTGACCAGTGACAGCTCAGCTCAATGAGACTTAGCCTGTACAGAACTGACAGGTTGAGGGCAAAGATGGCTGATTCTATATGGAAATGGCCTCTACCGGTCTGAACCTCGATTCTGCCTGGAAAAGGTACACAACCAGTCTGACTGGCTGGTTTCGATAACATTGGTTGAGACTTGAGAGCACAAACAGTAACAGGCATTTGGAGAACATTAGCACAGTGACAGTCACAACATAACTTCAGACTATTGGAGGGCAGATTTGGCAAAGCAACGCTCTCATTTGGTGAGTTTGGAGTGCAACATCTTTAGAAATCTTCTTTGTCAGGCAGAAAATCCTCCTTTCTATGATTATGTTTATAATTTGTGATTCTATGATGTAATTTCTCAGTTCTAATTGTTAGCTTTTGGGGTAGCTCGGACATGTACTTCCGCATTGGCGGTGCCTGGCATGTGGAGGTGTCCGAGCGACACTCCCTAGATTGTTTAAAGTTGCTTTTATGTAATGACTAAAGTGACTTTTGTAAGGTTGAGTGACTTAAGTGATTTAAGTCATCGCAACGAAAGATTAAGTTGTGACCGTTAGATCCTGAGATCCAAGAGCTAATCTTGGCCATTGAGATCTAGGGTTAGGGTTTTAGTCATTAGGGTATTATAAAAGCACATCTAAGGAGAGTGAGAAGCACACAATGAGTGCATAGGAGCAAGAGGGAGTCTTGCTCATGTACTTATGTCTGAGTGGGCAGGGCTGAGGAAGTTTGGAGGGGGCAACTAGGGAGATAGCATCCAGGTGGGCTAGGCTATCAGTTGCAGCATTGTAGTTCCTCTAATGGGCCATTATCCCAGGACGGGAGCCCAAGGATTTTATTAATAAAATCAAACTCAGAACTGCCGCAAGGGTTTTTCTAGGGGTGTTTACCCAAAATCTCTAGTGCAATGTCTGTTATGGTTTTTGTTGTTTTAATGCTTCCATTTATCTTTCATTGAGTAACTTCGCTGTGCTTTAGTTCAGTAAATTTGTTTTGCTCGGAGTTAACAGCCGTGTGCTAGGTAGCAGAATTCAACACTAATTTCGACATATTTGAAATGAAAATTTGAAATTAGAATTTAGAAATTTTGTTTATGTAGGAATTGAAATTTTTGTTAAATATTTAATAGTTTACTATTCAGAAATCAGAAATTTAATCCTGAATTTTGTTTATGTATGATTCTATGAATGATGGATTGAAATCTTGAATTTTGTTTATGTGCCAATTTCCTGATCCCTAATTTCGGGATGGTTGCCGCACCTGCACCAGAATCTTTTTCTGATTCCGATCACTCTCATGATTTGTGTAAATTTGGTGTTAAATTTCCTTGAACCTCAGTCTCGGCAATTAATTCCCAGTAAATCCTTGCTGAAATAAAATGCAGATTTACTGAATAAAAGCACATTGAGATTTTTAACCAGAAATTGCAGGGGAAGTAAAACAGGAAACCAAACACATGTACACAGACATTTTTGGGTAAATACTCTTCTAAAAACCCCCAAGGGAAAATCAACAACGATATGATTTTATTATGATAAAAATCAGGGCTCCCGTAAAAGGGAAAATGGCCCACTGAGAAGAATAAAAATCAGCAACCAAACCTGGCGAAAATCCTGGTTGAAAACCCTTCTGCCAAATCTGTCCCTGCCTGCTTCTGTGCTGGCTGTACGACAACCTCTACGACAGCGTGTACAGCCCAGCCTTACGTTATATGGCCTGCAGTGGGCTGTACTACTGCTGCCGCTGCTGTATGTGCTGCTGTGGGCTGTACGACCCCTGCTGGATACTCCTGTGGGCTGTACAGCCTCTCCAGAAATTTCTCTGATCTCTGCCTTGCTGGTACGGTCACCTGAAAAATCACCTGGGTGCAATATTCTTCTCTCTTGCCGAAATGTGCAGAGTGAATGTCCTTCTTCACTCAAATGAGTCATTGACTCCAAATCAAATGTGTTTCTCCTCTCCCTTGGCTGCCTTTTATAATCTTGAGATGAGCACTAACCCTAATCTTCAAAGTGATCGATGGATGAGATTAAATCTCCCTCAATTGAGATCAATGGCTAAGATTCATTTAGTTAACTTAAATCACTAATGCCAAAAATTTAGGCATTTTGTTAAATTTATAGCAGCTGCAAGAGCCATTCTCCGGGAGGACGGCAAAGACCCTAGCCGAGATCTAGGGCCCCCAGTGCACTCCTGGGGTACATGGTCTGGGACCAAACAGTCAGTGCCATGGCAAAAGACCCTTGTTAGGGCTCCCAGTATATGACTAGGGTTCTTGGTCTGGGACCAAGTAGTAAAGACCCCTGAGAGGGCCCCTAGTGTATGACTGGGGTTCTTGGTTTGGGACCAAGCAGTTAAAGCCCCTAGATATGTCTAGGGCCCCTAGACTATGCCATGCCTGGGGCATGGGTTGATCCTTGGTCTTGTACCTTGGTGGATAAGACCCCACAAATGTTTTGGGGCAACTTGATCCTTGATCAAGTACTTTGTTGGTGTATGACCCTCCTTGAAGGTGGGCATGACCACATAAGGGATGTATCCCATATGGAATGATGATAAAGTTAATAAGGTCACCTTGAAAATGAATGGACAAGTATTGCCACTATGTAACCCCACCTAAACCCCCCCTTTACCCTTGGTTGTGTTGGTTTGGGGTTTTTGTTTTTTGTCTTAAGGGTTAAAATAAAGTATTAATTAAAATGTTAATTATAACATGTTTAAATTAATTAATTTAAACATGTTATTTTTAATAATTACTTTAATTATTACTACCCTTATTTTCTACCCTAGCCTAAGTATAAATAAAGGTCTTTCCCCTCTTACCTCATCACTTTTCTTCTATGCTCTTGAGTTATCCTCCTAGGTGAGCAGATCTCTCCTTATCTTACTGCGGCCCCCTTTCTTGCAATTGCTGCTTGTGGATTTATTGTAGTGGTGTGGCCCTTGAGGAATTACTGTGGTGGTGCGGCCCTTGGGGATTTGCTGTGGTGGTTCGGCCTTGAGATTTTGCTGTGGTGGCTCGGCCTTTTGAGTTCCTGCTGTGGTGATTCGGCCCTTGATTCCTTGCTATGTGGCTGCTGTGGTAAGCTCGGCCCTTGAGGCTCTTCGCTGTGGTAGTTTGACTCCCTTCCTGTTGAGCCGTGGCCCTCCTTACCCCTGTTTTTGTTCCCTGCCTGGACTGTGACTTTTCTAACCTCTTTTCTGCATGAACTGTGGCCCCTCTCCACAGATCTGACCTCTAGTTGTTGGCTACAACTAATTCTGCTTGTTGGGGTTTGGGTGCTTGAAGTTTTTTCTGTGAGCATAAGGGTTTAAACACAAAATTTTGTGTATGTGTTCTCTTTCTTACTAGTCGCAAGAAAATCCATTCATCTCTTGGAAGAGATCTAATCTATATGGTAGATCTATGAACTAGACTTTTTCTGAGCATATTTTCAGTGATCTACATCACCTATGTGTGGCTGCTCACCTTCAGAAATTTGAGGTAAGGTTCTAGGTAAGATCTTATAGTCAGATCTGTAAGTTGTTATATATTTTCTGAAGTTTTCATTTATGAAATCTACTGTCTATCTACTTACATAGTTTAGATCAGTTTACTTTTATCAGATCTGGACATTATTTTGAGTTTGGTTCTTATTCCTAGTTTCTAAAGTTTGTTATTTTGCTCATGATCAGATCTATGTTTATTTTGAGTTTAGATCTGTATAAGATTTACACCAGCATTGTAGATTTAGAATTGATGTTTATTCTAGATCTACTATTTAGCTAAATATCTAAACTAGCTTAGATGTGAGCACATATGTTTGTTCTTTCTGTTCAAGCAGTGTAGTTTTGTTTTCTAAATATAAGACTTAGTTGTTATTCTCATTGAAATTTTAAAGATAGTTCTGTTCTGCTTTACTGCCCTAATTCTAACATGGTATCAGAGCTAAGGGTGTGAAGAGAGCTCAAGGATTTAATCTTGAGCCTACACATATCCACTTTGTTAGGGTTGTTTTGCAGAGATCAACCATCTAAACTAACTCAGATCTAAGCATGGCTTCCTCATCAGTTAAAGCTGAAGACAGACTTGTAGGGGCTGCAAACTTTAATGCTTGGAAATACAGAATAATGAACATTCTTGAAGAGAATGATTTAGAAGAGTTTATCTCTAGGGAGATTGAAGAACCTACCTCAAACACAACCAGGGCAACATATAAAAGGAAACAAACCAAGGCTAAAAGAATAATTTTTGATTATATCAAGGACAACATGATGCCCATCATTGGTCATTTAAGGACTGCCAAAGATTGTTTTGATGCTTTAGCAAACCTTTATGAAAAGAAGGCACCTACTCAGAAAAGAATTTTGAAGAAACAATTACGTACCTTGAAAATGGGAAAGGATGATACAGTTGCCACTTTCTTCTCCAAAATTGCTCAAACCAAGGATCAACTTATTGCAATAGGAGTTCGTGTAGATGATGATGACCTTGTTCAAACAACTTTTGATGGACTTCTTGATGCTTGGGGAGTTTTTCTTGCATCCGTGAATGGAAGAGAATCCCAACCTAATTTTGAAAGATTGTGGCATGACTGCTTAGAAGAAGAAGGAAGACTAAACAACAAAAATGACTATTCAATTCTGAAAGATCATGCCCTTGCAGCAAGGACCAAGAAATGGAAGAAGTTCCCTAAATCAAAAGACAAAGGTAAGAAACCCCAAGGTAAGCTATCTCGTCTCAATCCTCATTTATCTAAAGTTAAATGTTTTAACTGCAATAAGCTAGGACATTATGCAAGAGATTGCAGGAGTCCTCCCTTTCAATAGAAAAGAAGAGGAAGATTTCAAGCCTCAGTTGCCACTGAAGAGACTAAATCCCAAGAGGAGCCTCAAAGAAGACAAACCAGGGTTGCCACCAAAGAGAAAGAACAACATAAGAAATATTAATCACCAAGTCAAAGGAGATTTGGCTAATAGACAACGGTGCTTCCAGACACATGACAGGCTTCAAACAAAACCTTGCAAACTATCAAGACAAGAAATTCAAGGCAAAGGTTGAACTAGGTGATGATGGCACCTATGACATAAAAGGTTTTGGTTCTACCTCTTTCAGGTAATATCTTTCACATTGATGAAATTCTTTATGTACCTGGTCTAAAGAAAAATTTAATCTCTGTTCCAGTTTTAGAAAGTAAAGGTTACTCAGTAGCTTTCTCCAAAGGAAAGGCCCTTTTGTGGTCCTCAAATGAAGATTTAAGTACTGCTATAACCATTGGAACTCGTGAGAGTGGACTTTATAAGATTTTAGGTCAGGTTGTTCAAGCTCTAGTTCATGAGACAATCAATCCCAGTGAGCTTTGGCACAGGAGACTTGGACATCTCAATTATAATACACTTCTAGGTTTGCAAAAGATGGTGATAGGTATGCCAGTATTTTCTGTTGAACATGATAGTGTTTGTAAAGGTTGTTCACTTGGTAAGAACATAAAGAAACCCTATCCTCTCAGTAATAGAAAATCAAATGGAATTTTGGATTCAATTCATTCTGACCTTTGTGGGCTCATGTCTGCACCCTCTATGAATGGTTGTATTTATTATATCATTTTTATTGATGATTGTTCATGTAAAACTTGGATTTATTTTTTAAAAACTAAAGATGAATCTTTTAGCAGATTTCAAGAATCTTGTTGAAAATCAAATAGGAAGACACATCCGAGTTTTCAGAATAGATAACGGTGAAGAATTTGACTCCTTCAAATACAACGATCTCTGTCAAGCCTCTGGAATTAAGAGGGAACTAACTGTACCATACAACCCTCAACAGAATGGGGTTGCTGAAAGAAAGAATAGAACTATCTGTGAAGCAGCCAGGGCTATGATGCATGATCAAAACTTACCTTTATCACTTTGGGCTGAGGCTGCCAG